>PVKS010000062.1:64973-225560 GCA_004027875.1 Aplodontia rufa | reverse complement strand
TAAATCCCCAACCCAATAAAAAAAATTTTAAAAAGATAATTTTGAAAGTTTTTACCATAAAGAGATGATAAATGTTTGAAAGGCTAAAAGTGATTTAAGCATTACACAATCTACACATTTATGGAACATAAATGTAGTACCCCATTAATGTGTACAACTTTTATGTTTTCTTCATTTGTTAAAATAATAAAGAACATAGGAATAACAAATATAATACATAGTATCAAAAATAATACAATAAAATATTCCTATCCCTAGTACTGAGATAAAGTATCTAAGGAACAGTTCTCTCCCTTGACACATTCCAAGCTGTGTTTAAGAATTTTTTAGAGGGGCTGGAGCGGTGGCTCAGTGCAAGGATGTGGGTTTGAACCCCAGCACCATTACACAAGGAAGTGTTGGAGCAATGAAAAACTAAATAAAAATAAAATTGTTTCCTTCCCCCCCCCCCCACACACACACTGCTGTCCCTCTCTCTTTTAAAGAAAAAAAAAATAGAACTTTTTAGAGATGACGTGGCCTGGCTCACAGGATGGCCAATAAAAAGTCATTGTGGGGCCATTCAAGGAGAACTCTTAAGAAATCTCCCCTCAGGAACTTGCTAGAAATCCAGTCCCTAGGGTATAGGGGAAAGCTGCATACAGGGTGGTCTCCCATAAGAGGCATTTAGTGATAGCAAGTGCCCAGGAAAGCTATAGCACCTGGGTGCTACAGAAGCCTGCTTTAAGACCCAGCCAACTGAATGTGCTAAAACTAGAATGCAAACCCCTTTTCTCCTGCAATGCCTCTCTGCTACCCTCTACTAACAATGCTTATAACACTGTGTCAGCTGGCAAGGAAAAATACACAAAGGGCTCAGATCCACTTTCACAGAGCAGGCAAAAAGCATGCGTTCAGAGCTGAAAAATTAAAAAAAAAAAAAGATAATTGGCATAATGATTTTGAAGTATTGGAATTCACTTTTTCATAGCTCAAACTTCTTGTATCAAGTTCTGTTTTAAAAGATTACCCATTTTTCAAAAGGTAAATATTTTAGCTAGCAGTGATCATAAGTTGTTATCAAATTCATTTATTTCCAATCATAGCTTTTGCGTGAATACTAGTTTTTAAGGTACAAAATCAGTAAAGGGTTTCCAAAATTACTATTCAAAACTCCCTTTGTGACTATAAATAGACATGCAGTTTATTTTAGAGATAATGGGAGTATTCTAAAATTAGATTGTGCTAAATGGCTACAAAACTGTGAATATACTAAATTATGTAATTGTACATTGAATATGAGTAAATCTCAGTACATATTAATCATGTCTCAATAATTTTTTTAAAATAAGACTAAATGCCAAATGTTCAAATAGAAAAAAAGTAGAAATGATACACATATATAAAGGTCTGAAAAATGGTAGGTAATCTGTTTTCCACTGCTAGTTCTTTTAATAGTGTTAATACTATTACATGCATATCTGGTCTCTATTTTTCTCTGGAATATTTTCCCAGAATTGTAATACCTCCTGACTTCCATAAATCAGTTCTAGACTCCAATTCCCTCAGGAGTATATGCCATTCCAAATTAATGTTTGCATTTGAATATCATTGAATACTTTGGAAAAGAATTTTAGAATATTTACATAATGATCTTTAGCATATACCTTGATTAAATGGGCAGCCAGAGGAAATTTACACTGGAACTTTGCTTTTTTGCTTATTCAGTAGAAATAAATCTTCTGAGGTGGCTACTGAGGTCACCGGAGGTCTGGATAACTCCAGTCTTGGGACTGACATCTGAGGCTATATTTTATTGCACTGACCTGTGGCTCAGCTAAGGAATACTGGGAGTTAACCAATTACTTTCTTATTTCTATAGTGCAAAAATTAATGACTTTGGGGGCTGGAGCAGTGGCTCAGCGGTTCCATTGCTTGCCTGTCATGCACGAGGATGCAGGTTCAAACCCTAGCACCACGTATACAACAAAATGTCAAGCATTAAAAGCCAAATGAAAACTATATAAAAATTGATTCTCTCTCTCTCTCTCACTGTCCCTCTCTTTATAAAAAAAAATTACTGGGGCTGGAGCAGTGGCTCAGCAGTTTCATTGCTCTCATACTTCATTGAGTTTGTGGTGCTGGGGTTCAAACCTGCATCCTTGCACATGCCAGGCAAGCATCGTAACCGCTGAGCTACCACTTCAGGCCCCAAGGATCTCATTTCTGACCCTGTTCTATTTGTTGACATTAACATTTACTTCATTCAACATGTTTTCATTCATAAAGATGTATCTCTCAACAGGTTTTCATTCATAAAGCCCTCTCCTTGCTCTGGTTAGTTTATTTAATTTGGTTGTAGAATGTTCTTGTTGAATTTGCACCTTTTAATTTGAGAATTTCTAAATTCCGAGTTCCCTTGTCATATGTTCTTGCTGATTTGAATATATTACAGCCAGAGCTGTTTGTTATTCCTTACTGTTCCCTGCATGCTTGGGGAAATCTGTTCTCTGTACTACTCATGCATATGGACATTCAATATACATTCCTTAACTTAATAAATTTTCTTTCTTTTATGGGGGGTGGGAGGTACAAGGGAGTGAACCCAGAGGTTGCTTAACCACTGGGCTTACATCCTCAGTACTTTAAAAAAAAGTTTTGATTTTTTTTTTTTTTAAGTTTGAGTCAGGGTCTTGCTAAGTTGCTGAAGCTGGACTCAAACTTGCAATTCTACTTCCTCGACCTCCACAGCTGCTAGGATTACAGGTGTGTGCCACTGTGCCCAATTTAACAAACATTTCAAAGTATTACAATCACTAAGAATTTGGCCAGGCACGGACCATATGATTCCTTTCCTACCTTCTGGACCTTTTCAGACTAACTTTTCTTTATATAAGTCAATAAAGGGTTGCGGATTATAAAAGATTCAAGAGTTTTTTTAATAGTTCCTACTCAGTGTAGGCCATTGTCCAGTGATAAAATCAAGCTTCACTCTGAAGGGATAAAGGCAGGGAGGTGAGTTGGGGCCTGATGTTAGTTTCCACTGTTCTCTCAACAATAACGGCCAGATCAAAAATGTGATTCAATTTAGAACTGGATCATGATCCTTTCCTGAAGGAAAGGATCTGGCCAAGCTAGATTAACACTGCTGCCCCACCCCTATTTTTGCCTCTGTGTTTACGTTCATGGTGTTCCCTCTGCTGGGCTATACCTTTCGTCTATCTCCATCGTAACGTGGCACTCGCTTTAATCTGCTACTCTGAGCCTTTGGCAACTGCTTAGATAAAGTTTGCTTCTCCTGTCCTTGGAAGGAATGCTTTTTTGAACTTAGTGTCATAAATCAGTTGCTTTGCCGAGTCTCATCTTACTGGGAAGCTTGACTCATCTTTAGGGCAGAGCCAATGTCTTCCTCCTTTTCATGTCTTCTATGAAACTTATATAGAACAATAGAGATTCATTGAACTACTAAATGAATGCATATCTCAAATTTAATTACAGGAAATAAGTCAATATTTGTAAAATACCTAGCATAGTGCCTTGCACAGAGTTACTTATATATAAGTGTTAAATAAATTAAAAGGTTGCTAGGATATAACTTTGGATTTAGGAGGTGTATTTTTATTGTAATTAATGAAAATCATGCCTATAATTTATTAACAGACTCATACTTTCTTCTTTATCACTAGATTTTTTACTAATGTGGAACCATGGATAGAAACCTTGCTTTCTTTTTATATTCCATTCATTTTTCTAATTGCATATCATTTCTCTCACGGTGATAGTTAAATCTCATTATATTTAATGATTTATCCATTTTCCATTATAACAATTTTATCAGTGACTCCTTGTGTTATAATCTCATTATTTCCCCAAATTATGTCCTATTTGTTAATAGTAATGGTTACCATGATTTTATCTTCTTCAATGCTCTTTACAATGCCAATGTCTTAGTCCTCTTTGTGAGAAGATTAAACATATTTTCTCTTCCTTTAGTCTAATTCTGTTCAATGGTGCTTATATGACATAAGTGCCTTTCACTGTATTGCTATTTTATTTAAGGAATTTAATTCTGTGTCAGAACTGTGTCTGTTTCATTTCTCCAGTTCTTTTCTTGGAATAAAACAGAAAGCATGCACTAAAGAAATCCAAATTACCAGATCTTTTTATTTCTTTATTCCAAAGTATATTATATCTGTAATGAAATATTGAATCTTTATTCCTTAATTTCTATTGACTCTATTTCCTTATGGGATTGATTTTTTTTTACTTCTTGATTGAAAGGTAGTTTATACAAGGAAGTTATAAAGTATTCCAGTGAGTCTCATAGGTACATGTTGGAAGTATAAATAGAGCATATATGGCCTTGCCAGTACATTTGGCTTAGACAAATAAAAACCTATGTAAACAAATGGTAGATGCAGGTGTAATCTGCTGCTTCTTTGTACGTATAACAACATCTTTGGAGATGATTTTACTCTTTTGGGTTAATGCCAAAAAATGTTCCAAAGCCAAGAGTTAATTAAATTGTTTCTAAATAGCTCTTTCTTTCCCTCAAACTGGACAGCATATACTTAAGTGTATACTTAGCTTCATTTTTTTTTTTTTTAGGACAGTGAGAGAGAAAGAGAGACAGAGAGAATCAACTTTTATTGAGTTTTTCACAGGGCCCTCATTGCTCCAACATTTAGTTGTGCACGTGGGTGCTGGGGTTTGAACCCGTGTACTTGTGCATGCTTGGCAAGTGCTGTAACCGCCAAGCCACCGCTCCAGCCCCTTCATTTTAGTTTTTAATGTAGAAGTTTCAAAAGTGTGTGCATGTGTGTGTGTGTGTGAGAGAGAGAGAGAGAGAGAGAGAGAGAGAGATAAAGAATAATATGATCTCTGGGGAGGGAGGGAGGAAAGGGTAATACTGGGGATTGAAATGGAGCAAATTATGGTATATATATTCTTGACTATGTCAAAATGAACCCTACAACTACATAAAACTACAATGAACTAATAAAAACATAACAAAGAATAATATGATCCCAGTGCACATCTACTAGTCCCAATAATCAGGTCTAATGTCATATTTAATCTCATTCTGCCACTCATTATGGTAATATTTTTAAACTGTTTAAAATGTTCTTTTAGCCTGGGGGTATAGCTCAGTGGAATCGTGTTTGGCTAGAATGTATGAAGCCCTGGGTTCAATTCCCAGTACTGAAAAATGGGGGGGTGGTAAATTAAGTGATAATGAGAAACTGAGATATGTCTCCAATATATGTGCACATATATGTAAGTATATACATAAATATTTCTTAAACATATCTACATATATATGTGTGTATCTGTATAACCCTGAATCTTAGGACCAGAAGTAATATACCTTGTCACATAATTTGCTTATCTGATCAAAAGTGTCATGCTTTCTTCTTGGCACAGCATTTACCTTTGGTGGAAAAATTACACATTGCTTTTCATTGCTAGAAAAGCATTTAAATTCATTTTTTAAGGAAAGTAATCCATGAATCATCTACTAGTGTTCCTAAACTCAAGAGAAAGAGTGGCAGTGTTTGAACACACATTTTTGGTGGCAGTCTAGTCTAGTGATTAAGCGCATACTTAACTCACTGGGCTTCTATGAAGGTTAAATAAATTAATACATATGAAGAATTAAGAAGAGTTTCTGGAAATAATAATAGATGCTGGAGGGGATGTGGAGAGATAGGGACACTAACACACTGTTGGTGGAGCTGCAGACTGGTACAGCCCCTCTGGAAAGCAGTGTGGAGAATCCTCAAAAAACTAGGGATGAGCCCACCATACTATCCTGCTATTTCTCTCCTGGGTATCTTTCCAGGGGATTTAGAATCAGCACATTACAGCCACACAGCAATATCTATGTTCATAGCAGCTCAATTTACTTTTGCTAGACTATGGAAACAACCCAGATGTCCCTCACTGGATGAATGGATCCAAAAACTGTGGTACATATATACCATGGAATTTTATACAGCAATTAGAAACAATGATATTGCAGCCTTTGAAGGTAAATGGATGGCTATGGAAGAAATTGTGCTTAGCAAAATCAGCTTAACCCAGAGAACCAAGGGTCGAATGTCTCCACTCATCTGTGGAGGTTGGAACCAGACCCTGGCCATTCAGAAAGGTGATTTATTATCATGTGTTAAATCAGATAAGGTGTAATGTTATACAGCCTAATACTTTTTTAGAGATATTGTGGGTCAGGGAAGGGAGGGATATGGGTGGGAAATTAGGGGGGGCACTCCTGGGGGTAAATCTAGTATCCAGAAATTATACACATTTTATATTATTTTGTTAAAAATTTGCATGGTTGTTCAAAAATAAAAATTAAAAAAAAAAGAGTTTCTGGAACATGGTAAGTCACATGTATTTCATATTATCATTCAGTTGAATTATAAATTTATTTATCTATTTATTTACTAATTTATTTATATTGGAGATTGAACCCAGAGACACTCCACCACTGAACTACATCCACAGATCTTTAAAAACAAATTTTGTTTTGAGACAGATTCTTGGTACATTGCTGAGGCTGGCTTTGAATTTGCCATCGTCCTGCCTCAGCCTCCCAGTCTCTGGGATTATAGGAGTATGTCACCGTACCCGGCTCAGAATAGCTAAATTTTTAAAATGCTTAAAAAATTATAGATAAAATAATTTTTATTCAATATTTTAATTATAACGAAAAATACATTGTCTTATTTGCCCCTAAAAATGGTTTGACACAACTACTATACAATACTAAATCCAAAAGTTTCTTACTTAATACTTTAATTAACAAACAGAAAATTCTTGTTAGGACAAAGTTTAGAATTATAAAAATTATAGCATATAGGTGGCACAGTGGTGCACGCCTGTAATTGCAGCAATTCTGGAGATTGAGGCAGGAGGATCACAAGCTCAAGCAAGGCCAACCTGGGCAGTTTAGTGAGATCCTACCTCAAAATAAATAAAAAGGGCTGAGTGTGTACCTCAGTGGTAGAGTTCCCTTGTGTACAATCAATCCCCACTAAGGTAGGGAAGGAGGTAATTAAAACACATGTGCAAACAATTTTAACTATTTAGCTTTCTGAGTTCCTTCTAAAAATTCAAAGATACACCATGAGATCCCCGATTCATAGAAAATGTTATAGTTAGATGAAATGTCCCTGTGCCTTAAACTCTTAGCAGAGATCCAATGTGATATTTATGTTTTTAAAAATACTTGCACATTGCTTTCCTGGATGACTTTAAGAACCTGAAGACTATGACTAAGAGGAAGAGAGAAGGAGGAGGAAGGGGGTGGGGGGAGGAAGTAAGAGAAGAGAAAGAAAGGCTGGCATGCTGGGTGACTCCAGGTGAAGGAACCTTAACTTCCTGGCCCAGGAGTCAGCCAATCAGGAGGCTGAGAACCGTATTTCCATAATGATGATTGGCTGGTGCACTGGAGGGTCCATTGAGCCGGGAGAGGATTGGGAGAAAATCCTCTGCTGAGAAACAAGGAAAACAACTTTCTGGCTTTCTGTTGTTTATTGCATATTCTCCAAATGACTGTAGTGATTCATCCTTTAGGGAAGCTTGTTTTGAAACAAAAGAGGCACAGTTGTTCACAACAAAAGTGATATTGAACAGCCATAGGAGCTGAGTATAATGGAACTCTTTTATTCTTCTTTAAAATAAACTTAGTCTTCTGGTTTCTTCTAACCACGCATGTTAAGACTTCGGAGGAGATGCGTAAGGGCTATAAATTAGACAGGACTTACTGTTTCTGATAAGCATCAAAGTTTTATTAATCTTCAGT
Source organism: Aplodontia rufa (assembly GCA_004027875.1). Lineage (NCBI taxonomy): Eukaryota > Metazoa > Chordata > Mammalia > Rodentia > Aplodontiidae > Aplodontia > Aplodontia rufa. Next base: position 217,774 of record PVKS010000062.1, on the reverse strand, counting down.
CAGCTTCATGAAATGTTCAGAATATAATTTATAAAGTGTGAACATTCTTATAGTTCCAAAAATATATTAAATACTTTCACAATTAAAAGAATTCTACCGCTTTCAAAAAAAAAAAAGCAATTTTATTTTAGGCATTTTCCCTCGGAAATCCTATGTATATGAACATTAAAGATAACATTTATCAATATATTTGATATTTCTCTCACAAATTTACATGTGTATGAAAATCTGCTGTCAGTAAGTCACAGCCTTATTTTTTTTATTATTATTATTTTTTTAATGACAGAAGAGGAAGCAGAGTAAAGGAGATAAGAGAGAAAGGTGGAGTGCCACATAACGCCTGTATCCTGCTGCCTTTGGCCGTCTCCTGCTTGGTAGCATTGCACTTTGTTGCGGTTGTTTTAAATTCAGATAGTGCAGAGACAACATTTCACCTACAAGTTTTTAAATTTAGTTTTACAAACATTGTTTCCACAGGCCATCTTTCTGGAAATGAGAATAACGCTATAATGCAGATTAAGCAGAAGTATTTTGCAGTCTCTCCCAGTGACCATTCCTTGGCTAGCTAACAGACCAGCCATTCAGAAGCAATTTTCTTTAGGCTGAAATTATGTGCTGACCGTAGCAGATCACTTCCCATAATAACCCTTCCCCCACCCAATGCTAAATACAATCTGTCTCCTACTCACTGTAATAACGTGCAAATGACTGTAATTTTGCAGACAAGAAACAGCCCAAAGTGAAACGTGTCTAAACAGAGGTCGATTTGAAAAATCAGGGCTATTACCTAAATCTGTAAAATACATATTGTAATAAAACCAGTAACAGCAATCTCCAATAAGTAGTTTTTTTTTAAATGAAGCTTGTGTTTTGATCTTCTTTATGCACCCAGTCTCTACCAGCATAAAAGAAAAATCCTTTTCTAGAAATGGTTCCATTATATGCCATGTAAATTGCCTTACTTTGCTAAAGGATCTGCAGACTTTGCTAGGGCACCAGTTCAGATATAGTAGCACACAACACACCACAAATGTCTGGGCCAACCACGGGTACGATTTCAGTCACTTAACACTGACCTACATTACAATTCTCTCAATGCACGCAGTATACAAATAGTTTGCTAGGTTCTCTAGAACTGAAAGGAACGAAAGGGACACAGTTGCTTTTTATTTTTTATTACTTTAAGGTGAGTATAGGAGGAAGGAATGAGGAATTACATGAAGCTATAGGGAGAAGCACCACCTTCTTCAACTTTGTCTTTCTTTGTTTTTCCTTCTTTTCTTTCCTTCTTATGCTGGGGATTGAACACAGGCCTTGTGCATAGTAGGCAAATGTTCTATCACTGAGCTATATCCCCAAACCTATATTTCTGTACTCTTAAATCAATTGGTATGTGCTTGCCTAGCATGCACAAGGCACCGAGCTTGGTCCTCAGCCCTTTAAAAAAAAAAAATCAATTGGTGCAGTATTTACTTTATATCACCTCAACCCTTTTGAGCTAAACTGTATTATAATGATCTCTCAGTATCGTCATTATTCTCTCTTGGATGTAGAGTCCCTTTATCATACTCTAAGGGATTTAAATTAAAGGTGAGTTCATAGGTCACAAAAATGATGCAAAAAGTTTAATCCAGCAGTGTTGCACAATGTCTGCACATATCTGTAGTCATGAAATGTTTTTTTAGAAATGTCTGTCTTTTGTGGCAGGATACATCATTGGTGTCTGTTTTTTTCATATCTGCCCCCTACCTCTGACTCACAAGGACAACCTGAAATGTTTCAGTGTGCAGGTCTCTCTCTCACCTGTAGACCAGCGTTTTGATGCTGTATCCTGGTTTAGTAATATTTCAGGATAGCGTAAAACATCAAATATTTGACCAAGAACACTGCCCATCTCTTTTTGATGAGAGTTATCCAGAGAAGGATACTGTTAAAAGTACTTGACAGAAACTTGACTTGGATTTAGTATGCAGGTGTTAAAGGGCACAGAAAGTTTTCCTAGAAGCTTATTAGCAAGTAGGAAGTTAAGATATTACCTGTGGGAATTAGGCATAGTGATGCATGCCTGTAATTCCAGCGACTTTAAGAGGCTGAGGCAGGAGGATCCTAGTTCGAGACCAGCTGTGCATCTTAGTGAGACCCTGTTTCAAAATAAAAAAAATTTAAGAAAAGACTATGTGGCTCAGTAGTTAAGCACCCCTGGGTTCAATCCCCCACACCAGAAAAAAAGATTATCTTTAGGGGAATGGGATTGTAGCTCAGAGATAGAGATAGAGTGCTTAGCTGGTATGTATGAAGTCCTGGGTTCAATCCCCAGTACTGGTGATGGTGGTAGGGGGAGGGATCCTCTATATCTATCTCTATCTATATATTTTCTGTAGGTAAAAGAGTGAAAAATGAATGAAGACCTGAGGCTGGAGCAGTGGCTCAGTTGTTGCAGTGCTTACCTGGCATGCATGAAGACACAGGTTGGAAGCCAGCACCACCTGCACAACTAAGTGTTGGAGCAACAAAAGCCACATAAAAAAAGCTAAATCAAATTGATTCTCACTTTCTCTCTCTCTCTCTTTCTCTCCCTCTCTCTCTCTCACTGTCCCTCTCTCTTTAAAAAAGAAAAGAGTAAAGACCTGATGATATTTGTGTGGATGTTTAATAAAACACCACTGTACATTCCCTAGAAATAGGGCAGGTCACCTGCCTAATGCCTTCAGGCAGACCAGTGCATAACAACCTCAGATAGATAAGGATCTTTCTCTAAAGTTTTCCTGGGTAGTCAGTAGCCAGTACATTTTTCATTATGTCTAAATTAAGTTCCTTTTCCTATAAATTAAGCCCATTTCTGCATCGAATTTATTTTTTATTTTTTATAACTTTGTTTTTTATTTATTCCCTTGGTCTTGAGTAGATCTCAAGTATTGATGTTGGCACAGATTTAGAAAACCAGGTCCAGAAATATACTTGCTTCAAAATAAATAAAAACTCACTGGGCAGGTGGGGCACACCTGAAATCCCAGTGACTAAAGAGGCTGAAGCAGGAGGATAGCATGTTTGAGCCTGAGCAACTCAGCAAGGACCTGTCTAAAACAAAACAAAACAATACAAAAGTGGTGTAGCTTAGTGGTGGAACAACCCTGGGTTCAATCTCAATTACTACAATAACAACAACAACGGAACAGACAAAACCAAATAAACAAAAATTCAAGAAATTGTTTCTGATGCTTATTAATATACTCACAGTCAGAGGAAACAGAGACAAGTACAAGTTACTGCTTGAAGCCCTTGGTCTACTCAGCTTTGAACTTCTTTGCCCTTAAACAGGAGGAGAAGTCCTCTGCCAAAACCTTTCAATCACCTTGTAAAGGATGCAGTACATGGTGGCCAGAGTTGATTTTGGGCCGGAGGGAGGGGTTATGCTGGTTCTTGGGGATGGGATGACACTCTTCAGCTGCCTCTTTTACATTACATTAATGCTTTCTCCAAACCTCAATTCCTAGTACTGTCCTCATTTCAAACATCTCCTCCTCTCTTCCACATCTCTGAATGGACACTTACTATAATTTAAAATTATTCTAGGAGCAGAAGCACAGACCTGCAACTCTAGTCACTCCAAACGGATCACAAGTTCAAGGCCAGCCTCGGCAACTTAGTGAGGCCCTAAGCAATTTAGTGAACACCTGTCTCAAAATAAAAAATTAAAAGGGTTGGGGATATAGCTATGTGGTAAAGTGCCCCTGGGTTTAATCCCCAGTACCAATAAATAAATAAATAAGCAAATAAATACATTTATTGTAAAGTTACAAAGTGCATATATCACACCGTGGTAACTGTTACTATCAAGTATATACATGTGTAGATTAGTGTGGAGACAGGTGTGTCCCCTGTTACTTTGATAAGAAATTAAGATAAGAGCTGGGGGTGTAGCTCAGTGGTAGCTGCTTTCCTAGCTTGCCTGAAATGTTAATCTCCAGCACCACAAGGAATAAATAAATAAATAAGAATTTTACCTCTTTAAATAGTTGAACTTCCCAAGTTGACAAGGGGAATAGCTGATTTCAAAGCTGGTAGTTAATTATCTTAGTTTCTGTCATCAGCTGATCTTTCTCTGATGCCTTATGATGGCCCCTTTGTCAAAGAAACTAACACCTCATGTAGAGCCAGCAAAATAGCACTGTTTTATTCAGAAGTTCCCTGGAAGAATTTGAGAACCAGGAGGTAGAAGTACGGAGTAAATGGTAAATGGAGTGTGGAGATGTTGGAATGGAAGGAAATGATTTAGTTTATCGAAATATTGAGTTGAATATGTGGTACAGTTGGGCATAAACCTTCATCTTTGGTCAGCGTGTTTATCAAAAAAGGGTTAAGGATTAGGGTTAGGTGGTGCAGTTAGGGCTAGTTTAGAATATTTACATATTAGGATGCTTGGACTTTGGTTTTGGTTATTCTAAATCTATGCTGTAGACCTGTGATTTGCTTTTATTTAGGAGGTGTATTGGAGGAGCTCTACCCTTCTCTACTGTCACTAGGTCTCTTTTTTAAAATGCCCTTTAAAGTTCTGTTATTATTGAGAACTATTATTATTTTTCCAAACTGTTGTAACATATGGGTGTAACCATAGGCTTCCAAAAGCTGAAATGGAGATAACACCCCAGGGACTCAGGAAGTACCCAAGAGTAATCTGTTGCTTTGAGGAACCACTCTCCTGAAAGATGAAAAGTTAAGAATGTGCTGCTGTGTTATTATCCACAGGTCAATACACAAATGTAAAATCAGTACATTCTAAACTGTAAAACAGATATCAAAGCTAAAAAGTAAGATAAGTGAATATTAGACATTTAATTTCCACCATTTTGTTTGTTAATGATTTGAGTACACGTGGATTAAGGGAGATCTAAGGATTATTATAGATTGCATTTCTCTGGTTTAAAAGACCCAATAAAGGTGGAAACTGCTGTTTATTACTATTTGAAACATCAAATCTAGTTCATCTAGGTTAGTGAAACAACAAATTGGCAATTTTTTTAATGGACTAAATATATTAAAAGCACAAACATGAGTCAATAGCTGGTACTTAAAACATGTGACATAAATATTTGTATTGATTCAGAAAGTCATCACTGAATATTTATATCATATGCTATCTACTGCTAGCAATAATTTACCTTCTGTGTCCACTTGACTCCATTAAGACACATTCTTAAATTGCAATTGTCAGGTGGGAAATTACAATCCCAGTGGTACCAGATCCTTAAAACTTGAGATCATGATACTTTCCATTAAATTCATAGCAGTGACTTTAAAGTTTTCATAATACAGCTCCTAAAAATAACAATGAAAAAGTAAAAACAAAATGTGCTCTGAAGATTTAATATATAGACATGCATTTAAAAATAAGTCATCAGCTTGTTATTTCATAATAACCTCTTACCTATGACATAAGTCCCATTAACTTAGTTGCATTTATCCTACAGTAAATACTAAAAATTTTTGGTTTTTGGAACGCAAAGGTAGTATTCAGAGAATTAAGACTCTACTCCCTTCATGTCAGGGTTAAAGATTTAGGGAAAGAGGAATTCCAACAATCCCAATGGTTTAAAAATGCAGACTGGGACTTTTTAAGGGGTTAAACTTCCTAGTATATTTTATCTACCACAAATCGATTTTTTAAAATATGAGACTTGCCCGAGTTGTTAATATGGTTGGCGGTGGCCTTACTGTATTTTTTTTTTTTTTAATGTTTTGGAGCCGCGTTAGACCAGGTGGAAATGTTTGTTACTAATTTAAGGGAAGAACCGTTCCTGTAGTGTTGGTTAAATGGTTGCCAGCGTTTACACTTCAGTGGTTGTAAACCCAAAGACTGGAAACAAAAGGGTTACTTGTTTCCCCACCACCGCCTTTACACCACCCCCCCCCCCCCATCGATTTTTCTTATTTAATCAGCGAGCAAAAAGAGACACAGGGAAAAAAAAATTGCAGGAAGGGCAAAGAAAGTAGTGGGGGAGGGCAGAAAGCCTGAAGCTGCAAAACAGAAAATCATTCTTAGGAGCTGGGCTGCAGAGTCCTTGGAACGAGGAAGGGAAGCCAGCAAAACGCTCGCAGTCATTTCCACACAGCCAGCCTCCCTGTTCTCCTCGCTACGCGCTAGTGGCTCATTTGGCTTCCCTCTGCCACCGAGCGATCACATACATTATTTCCCCCAAGATAACACAATCAAACTAGTATTTACCGACATCCTCTCTTCGCAGCCTGTTTGAGATTTGTTTTAATAAATAAGTGTTTTATGTGAATGATGTAGTAATTGAAACGGGAGCAGCATTTTTTTCCCCCTGCTTACTGCGGGAGGTTCCTCAACCCCAATCTGGTTGGAAAATAAAACGCTTTGTCTCCACAACTACCCCCCACCGCACCCCCACCCGGGCTCAGTGTGTGTTTTATACGTGTGTGTATCTCAACCCCCTACAGTAGCCAAGAGAAAGCAGCTAGCCAATGGGAGAGCCCAGTTTCATAAAAGCTGCTCTCTGATTGGACCGATGCGAAAGGGCATTGGGAACAAAGAAAAGTCCCTTTCAGGTATAGAGGCTGAGAGCTCCTTTTGCTCCACTCCCCCTGTGTGTGTGTTGTGTTTCGGTCCTGATTTCAGTGTTGCAGAACAAGCTTGTTGTGTGTGTGTGTGCACCAGGGGGATTTTTGTTTTTTATTTTAATTTTTGTTTTTTTTTATCAAAAATACACAGGACGGTCTGTGACATTTGATGGTCCATCTTCTTTAGTAAAAAATTTGTTGAAGAGATTATAATTTCCAAAATAAAGCGGCTGCAACCAAACACATTCAATGCAGTTAGAAGGAAAAGGTCAACTCGATCCCATACAGACCGTAAGTACGGTTGCGTGGTGTGTCTCTATATAGCACTTAGCGGGGACTTCATGCAGGGGAATGTGCGAGTTTTATGCATTGAAATGAGGAACTAGTTACAGGGTTTGGCTTTTGCATTTAGAACAACCCAAGAAGGGTGAATTTTATTCAGTGGAGGGTGAAGCATTTGTAACTTCTTCACACAAATTAAGCTTGACTGGTCACTCTGGGTAACTTAGAGTAAATTACCTTTTGGGCGCTAACCCAAAGGAGAATAAAAGTGACACAGTTACATATCCTGGTCCGCAGTTTCAATTCTCTAGCGCACCTTACCCTCTGCCTCTCCTTTCCTAGCTGGGCAGACCCCTCCCAAACCGAGCTATTAAAATGGGGGCAAGAGCAGAACAAGCCAATATTTGCCTCCTGTCACATTCTAGTGCCCAATAATTTAATATTAAGGGAATATTCACCCAATACATATAATGGTTCTAACTACTGTTTTGCACAGTCTTAAAAAAGCAACCAGCAAAGAGAAAAAGAAAAAGAAAAAATAAGGAAAAAAGAAGAAGAAAAAAGCCCCACCCAACCCAAACAAACCCACAAATAGTAACAATGGTGTTTATTACAGGACCCAGTTTGGGAGCTAGAAAAATGTTTTCCTTTGTGTAATACATGAAGGGGTCCCTAAAATCCAAATAGTTTGGAGGCGCTGTCCCCCTCCCCCAGGCGTCCGCGTCCTCTTGGGAAAGCCGACAAATTGCAGATAAGTTGAGGAAAGGTTTATAAGGTGTTTCTTTAAAACATCTGCTTTGCTCTTGTGCTCATTACATTCCACTCCTCTAACTTCCGAGATCCTAGATCTCAGAGAAATGTTTCACATTCATAACTTGCAGCTTCGCCCACTGCGGCGTTGGGGGGTGGCGATGGTGGGGGGAGTGCGTGCAGGGGGAGGCGGGAGACCTTCAGCTTTTTTTAAAAGACCAGATCAGTATTTTCTTGATACGCTTGTCACCATTTTTGTTCTCACGACAACCAATTGAGCCCTTGATCCTCACGTGATGTGAAAGGCTTGCACTGTAACAAAATCGCTCCTTTTAGATGGTTGGTTGTTGCTAACTCGCCCAGCCCCCGCTCCCGGCCCCGACATTTCCAGCAAAGCGACTCTCCAGTTGCAATCCATCAACAATTCATTACTGCTTTTAGCTTCCAAACGCCAGCTAATTAAAAATACTAAGCCAAGCTCCGAGGCCATCCGACTAAACACAGGAGGGGGTGGGCGAGAGGTGGAGGAGGAGGAGAGGGGGAAAAAAATTAAATAGGAGACGCACCGTTTGCTGGAAGGGAGAAAAACTGTCTTGAAAAAGGTCGCCTTTAAAAATTTCCCCCCCCTCTAATTATCGAATTACCACATGACTGATTGACTTGAGCGACAGAGGCTTCTACCCCCGCCCCTCCGGGGGGGACTCTGCTAGGAACTCGGTTCCTTTTTCTTAAAACAACATAAAACAGGAAAACATCACCTCTTGAGGTTCCGAGGTCTGAGCCCATTTAAACGCCGTTATTCCCCCGCTCCACCGCCCCCGCCCCCAGCGAACGCTGTTATAACTGGTTTATCAGCTCACTGCGTCGTCTGCTCCCTCCTCCTCCACACCTTCTTTCTCTCCTCCGGCTCAGCTTCTCATCCCACCCTTTCTTCCTCCTTTTTCTCCTCCTCCTCCCCCCTTTCTTCTTCCCCCTCCTTGTCTCTTAAGTTAGTTCGAGAAATCAAATCTGTCAGGACGGGCGGAAAAATGCCACTTCCCGACTAACAGGCGGAATCCAGCCCAGATTTTCAGTCCTTTCTTCTTATTCTTTCTTCCCTTTCACTAATTTATCCCGATGTTAGCACATTCTGTCTTGTTACTAGCGGACGCCTGTAGGTTTGCTACATGGGATCATTACTTACTGATCACGGTGACTCTGAAGTCTGGAACTGAAGGCGGAATGAGAAGTTGGGAAAACTTTTTTCTCTAAGCTCTTTCTCTCTCTCTTTTAAACCCTATTATTCTCGATGCTTGTTAAGAGGGAAAAAAACCTTTGGTGCTTCTGTTGTGAATGTGAAACATTATCTTCCAGCTGTACAGTGACACATTTTTTTAAGGAGAAAAGGACTCCTGATCCGTTTGCCAAAAGAGGGGGGTGGGGAGGTGGAATAATGTTATCGAGTGATTATTCTGGCTGAGATGTGTTATTTGGTTTCTTCCTTCTTGATCATTTGGTGTTTAAGTAAAATGAGGCACAGGCTTGTTTGCCGAGTGGAGTGGGAAATGCATTTTGATTTGCTGGCCTAATTAAAAAATGATAAAGGATTAAAGGTAAGCAATGTCTCTCTCTGTGTGTGTGTATATATATATGTATATTTATTTATTTATTTTTCTTGACAACTGTTAAAAAGGGGCTGATCCCTTTAAAAACCGTTTTAACTGCTCTTTGTCAAACACACACTCATTTGCGGTCATTGAGGCCACCTTGGCGCAGATCACTTAAAGTGTATGTCTTAATCAGTTTCCCTGTACAGTCAGTAGCACCATATTTAACAGACTGAGCAATTCTGTGACCTAGAGATATGGTAGAATTGTTTAGATGGATTTATTTTCTTGGCAAATATTTAACCTTTTATATAACACTGTCTTTTAAAGAGATAAATGCTCATGAATATGTGTATTTTTAAAGAAATTGTATAAGCTGTTGGGGAAGAGAGGATAGGAGGGAGGTATGTATGTGTGTGGGGGATTATTGGTTGTTTTTTTTCTGTTCCTTACTGGGAACAAAAACCAGATTGCCCAGACAATTTGTAAAAAAGAAGTACTAAAATTAAAAATAAGGAAAATTTAGCAACATCATTCTGAAAACTAGTCTTCAGAGAACTTCCAGGGTCTGGTCTTTTAAATTGCAAGAGCTGGGACATGTTTAGGGCTGTTTAATGCCGTGTGTTCCTCTTGTCTGAATGTTCAAGCTGTATTTTGGAGGTTGAGATATCACATGTGTCAGACAAAATTCTAAGCTGAAAGAAACCCACAGAAACCTTTCTGGACTTGATTCAGATTCTTAAGATATTTTAAAGCTTTTAACAAAAGTGATTATACTGTGTTGTTGATAAAGGGATTTTCTTTTTAGCATTTTAGTAAGATGCTTACTGTCATGGGTATGTTTTTTGGGTCTGATTATTTTTCTTTAAACCTGATATTGGACTGTGGAGACAATACATGAGGCACCTTACTCTTTATGCTTCCCTGTACCCCTTACTGACTCCCCAGTATTAATCGTTTTTTATTCTGGTAACACCCAGACAAGAAATATTCGACTTTTCCCCCCTTCACAGGAAAAGGTGGACCTGGACTGAAGGGTGTAAAATCCCTGGACACATTCGTGGGGCAGGATAAAGAAGAGGAAGATTGGAAGATTTTTTTTTTTTTCTTTAAGAGAAAGCCCAACGGAGCTAAACGAATGTCCCCTCATCTCCAAAGGAAAGTTCATCGGATTTTTATTCTAGAGAGCTCATCTTCAGGATGTCAGTGAACATTTCTACTGCAGGAAAAGGTGTGGATCCAAATACAGTTGATACTTATGACAGTGGCGATGATTGGGAAATCGGGGTTGGAAATCTAATAATTGATTTGGACGCTGATTTGGAGAAGGACAGACAGAAATTTGAGATGAATAATTCCACCAACACCACTAGCAGCAGCTCTAAGGATTGTGGAGGTCCGGCCTCCAGTGGGGCCAGTGCTACGGCAGCCTTAGCTGATGGCCTAAAATTTGCTTCTGTTCAGCCCTCTACTCCCCAGGGGAATTCACACAAAGAGACCAGCAAATCAAAAGTGAAAAGGAGTAAAACTTCTAAGGATGCTAATAAATCTCTGCCTTCTGCTGCCTTGTATGGGATTCCCGAGATCAGCAGCACTGGCAAGAGGCAGGAAGTCCAAGGGCGCCCTGGAGAGGCAACTGGCATGAATTCAACGCTGGGTCAAAGTGTGAACAGCAGCGGCGGCGGCGGCGGCGGCAACCCAAACAGCAATAGTACCAGCACCAGCACCTCCGCTGCCACCGCGGGGGCAGGCTCCTGTGGGAAAAGCAAAGAGGAGAAGCCAGGTAAAAGCCAGAGCAGCCGAGGCGCCAAGCGGGATAAGGATGCGGGGAAATCCAGGAAGGACAAGCACGACCTGCTGCAGGGCCACCAGAATGGCAGTGGCGGCCAGGCTCCTTCTGGGGGGCACCTCTATGGCTTTGGGGCCAAGAGCAATGGAGGTGGCGCGAGTCCCTTCCACTGCGGGGGCACTGGGAGTGGCAGCGTCGCCACTGCAGGGGAAGTTAGCAAAAGTGCTCCGGATTCAGGGCTCATGGGAAACTCTATGTTGGTAAAGAAGGAAGAGGAGGAGGAGGAGAGCCACAGGCGAATCAAGAAACTGAAAACTGAGAAGGTAGGATAAAGTCGCCTTCCTAGATGTCCCACTCTTCTTCTGTGTGCTTTTGTGTGTGGGCGTGGGGATGTGCCTCTGTGTGCCTTACACTTCTTCGTGCTTTCGTTCTTTGTGAGATTTCTGAGATGTGTCCTTACCGTTAAAATTTGATATGGGGTCGCTTTCTTGGGTGCAGTGTTTGACTCCTTTGCTGCTTCTGCTGCTTTGGTCCCCCAGGTGGGAGGGTCTGAGTGTTCTGAGTTCCTTCTGCCCTGCACGTGGGCTCCTGGCCGGTCTGCAAGTGGTGGTGTGCTTGAAGCTGAAAACCTGCTTACGCACCCACTTGCCTCTTGTCCTGATTTCTCCCCTAAGGAGAACAGTGTTCTGTTTTAATTTACATGCCCACATCATTGCTAGTAATGTGTCCTTAGGTGCAGGGTTCAAGTTCCCTCTGTGGGGGAGGAGTGTCCAGGATTACATTTTAAACTGGGCCCTCAATTCATTCATTGTTAGTTTCTCCAAAATAGCTCAAAGGATCTCCTTGCATGGTTTCCTGTTATTGGTTCTGAATTAAACTCCAGGCTTGGGGTGTTGGGTCATTGGTTTCCTAAATGTGAAATAAAACCCAGATGGTTTTGCTGCCTGCTAAGACTCTACCCCTTGTTCTCTCACCAAGTTTTTAGCTAGAGATTTGTGTTATCACTTGGGTGCTAGCTTCTTACTGCAAGGCTGTAAGAAAGGTAAAACAGACTTGGTGGACTGGTGTTCCTGAAGCGAGAAGTCATAGCCAAAGAGGAGGTGCACTGCAAGAGCGAAGTTGAATACTAGAATTGTGTGTTGCACTTGAACAATGTGGATAGTTGATTTAGACCATTTAGGTCCTTTCCCCCACCGTTGTCATTATCTTAAAACCAGCAGTTAGACACTGCCTTGGAAAAACTGTTCCCAATGTTTTGCTGCTTAGGGATGGAGGCCTGTGTCTTTCTGGTCTGGGATAAGATTGTTGTGTATTGAGTAATGTCTGCTGTGTCCACCAGGCAGGTTAGGAGCTAATTGGGGTGTGAGTGATCTTTTTGTAAGTTTAACCTTTAGATTAATTCTACAGGTTGTGCCTTGCAGAAGTAACATTTCTATCACGTGGCTCGTGGTGTGGTTGTTTGGAAATGTGTTTATTAAATGATTTTTGCTCTTTCTAACTTGATCAGAATTTTAAGTGGTGGTATACGTCTTTGGGTAACTATTTCTGTGTATAATTATTCTGGGTTGTCTATTTTTGTTTTTGTGTGTTCTATATTCAAAAAGGAGTTTATGAATAAAGTTTTGATTTTAGAAGTTGATGGAGGTATATTAAGTGTAGCTAAAAATGCCAAACTTGGAAAAGACCACTGAACACTTTTTAAAATTCATATCTTTAGTTAGGCAACATTTTACACTGATGAATTTAAATCAGCTTTTAAAAAATCCCAGCTTTTGATTCTTAGGTTTAAATGTGAAGTTCCACACAATTTCTACTAAAAGGTGTCTTGAAATGTTCTTATTACTTAGTACAGTAGGGCATTTACCTTTGTTGCCAATAGTCTTCAAATTGCAGTTCTAATCTGCTTTAACTATCTAGATGAATTGCCCTAATCCAGTGCTCACAATGGCTGTGGTTAAGGAGTCAGAGGCATTTGATTGGATTCACTGGCTGCCTGGAATGTGGGAGGTACTGCCCTTTTGCATTCCCCTTAGCCTTTTAATCTTCCAGCCAAATGTTCACATTCAACAATTTTGTTTAGCTGGCAATCGGAACATTTCAGGATCTCAAAGGCTGCTGTCATGGCAACTGAGATTAGAGCGTGGTGTCGGTTCTCCAGTTTTTGTGTTCTTTTCACTTTCCAGTCACAGAGGAAACTGGATGAAGAATGGAAGAATTAAATTATTCATGTACATGCAGCCCATCTTCAGTCAGAGCAGTATAAATGTGTTCATATGAATTACATAAACGAAGAGCAAACAAGTCATGGTGGGTCTGGGGAGGGCTGGGGAGGGGAGAGAGCACATGGCACTCGGATTCACTCCTGGCTCTGTATGGGGGAAGCTGCTCTGCCAACCTTAGCCACTGGAGTTGGCACAGAGGTCCTGCTGGGATGATTTGGAGGAGCTTGGCCATTCTTGTCAAGCTGGGATGTTGGCTCAGGATCTCAGACATCACTCCTTAAGCCTTTCCTTCCCATCCCCACCCGACTCCACCCCAGAACCACTTAAGAGGGCTTTCATCCTTGGCACACAAAGATGGCACTCCCTGGCATGCATGAGTGCCACCCAGGGAAGTACCTTTAATTTCACTAACTAGTGGTTGTGTCAAATTAGGCTTCAATTTAGAAAATACTTCCTAATGATATGAAGATACCTGTTTAGGAAGTAAAGATTGAGTGGGACGAGCCTCACCTGACAAAATGTTTCAACTCTGAGGCATTTTTAGGAAGGTTTATTTTACTTTATTTTTGGTGGTGCTGAGGATCAAATCCAGGACCCCTTGCATGCCAGACAAGCCCTCTATTCCTGAACCATAGTCCCAGCCCTAGGAAGGTTGTTTTCTTTTCTTTTCTTTCTTTCTTTCTTTTTTTAACATTTTATACCATGTTTTAATTTAAGCCTTGCTTGGTTATCTGGGTTTGTGAAGAGACAGTTTCTTAAAAGTGCAGATGATTAATTTTCAGCAACCAGATGTGTCTCACAAGGGGCCACATGTAAAAACTAAAGGGAGTGTAGGTGTGTGCACATTTGTGCCCCCCCCACCCCCCAGTTGGGAAGGTTCTCAGGAGATCCATAAGACTTGCTGTCACTGGTTAATTTTCACAGCATGATTAAATTTCTATTTTTGGTGTGTTTGTTCTGTTTCTTCACCATACAAAGTCATGTAAAACATGATAAATTGGACCTTATGAAACCTAATTAAATCAATGAGTGTTGTACTCCTTTATGTGGAAACCACAAGCATGTTGTAAAAGTCGCCACTCCCTTAATACGTGAACAAAATCAAAACATGCCATAATTCTAAGATGTTTGAGCTGTATTTCTATAGCCCATTTTGTGGTTAAGCCACCAGTGACATGTCTGAATAAGTAGATTTGACGGGTTGGCTTTTGGATGTTAAAACCTGCCTCTCCACCTCCCCCCTCGTTTCTTTTGCAGCATAATAGTTTTGTGCTGAAGCTCTTCTTTCTGTGTCCTCCTTATCTGCCTGGCTCGTAGTTTTGACTTATAAGAGAGGGAGACATTTGCTTGGGCTAAATAAACAGTTATAGAGTCCACGGGTTTGATTGCTAGAAAATTTGAAGATTCTTCAAAGCAACTGATACTTAAATAAAAAATGAAAAACACAGGAGGTCATATCGTTGTATCCTAGGGTCCTATTCAATACATATTCCCAGAAGAGAATTATTTCTATAATATCATATTGATTTCATTAAGATGGTCCTTGTCATCCTAAAGATGGTGTCTACAAATGGACCTGCCTATAAAAGATATCATTCATTTTATTTTATTCTCTTGCAGAAGCCTTTTTACACCTCACTAGGGAATTCTGACACATTTTCTAAGTGAGTGTGAGCAGTTTAAGAACATAGTTTGATTAATGAGTTTTGTAGACGATTTTTTCTTCCAGATATAGTGCCCCTTATGAATTCTGCTTAGAGAGTGCAGATTATCTGTGGTGAAATAAAGGGGCAGAAAGGTCACTTGCTATAATTAAAGAACAAAGTCCATTGTTATGGGACAGCAAACTGTTTTGAAAGCTACATAAAGGATTTAGCTGCTAAAAACGTTGGTAACTAAGGGTGGCTCCCAGTCAGCATTGACTCAGCTCCTGACTTTTCTATAGGCTTCCCTGGAGGATGACAGGACTTTTTGAGGTGGGCACAGAAGGACTGCCCTTTCCTGGAGGAAGGTTTCTGTGAGGACCTATGTACGTAGCTTAGAGTAATTTTGTGATCAGGATCATCTCTGAATTCTGAGTTAAGTATTTGCTGGAGAGATTAAAAAAAAAAAAGCACAATTGCTTGAGATTGAGCTAAAAGAGATAATAGTTAGCAACTTTTAATAACTTTACAAATAGTCTGTAAAACAAAAGAGGGGGGATTGATTGTCCAAAAGTCATGAGGTTAAGAATGCTCTTCAAGGGAAATTGCTTGGCTGCAAGATGGTTTTAATTAGAGTGTTATAAAGACTTATTTTTCCTAAGCAGCATTTTATAGTTAGTAAATGAAATGTATGCTGAAAGTGCTAAGCAGAAATCTCCCTAACCACAGAGGTGTTCAATAACCAGATTCAAACAACATGGAAAGTGCCATCTGTTCTTCGTTTCCAGCATGAAAAACAGGGATTGGATGGCTGAGATTTGCTCCAATTTTGATGGTGTGTGTGTGTGTGTGTGTGTGTTTTAATTTAAAAAAGTTCACCTGGTACTTCATAGAATTTTGAAATTGCAGTAATATGAGCAACAGTGTGAAAACACATGTTCCTACATTTATTTTAACCATTTCCACTTTTATTTAAAAGATTTCCAGAAGCTCAGCCTTTGACCACTTTATAATGGTTATGCAGTTTCAATAGGTACTCACAATGTGTGTGTGGGCGTCAGTTCTTCAGGCCTGTTTAGCCAGTATCTGAATTATTCTGTCAATTTTGCCCCTGGAGGTGGGGGATGCTCTCAGGGGCTAACTTTAGTCAGTGTTTATGGTTAATCTAATTGTGAATGATAGTGCTTTGGACTGGTGTTTACTATATATAGACTGTGCTTTTGTTCAGAGCTCAAGTCTAGGATTGTTGATAATAAGCAGAATTTTTTTTTTTAAGGATAACTTTCAAATTCTTGACTTTTAGGCACTAAGATTCTTGGTTTGGGGTTTAGTAAGAGCCCTGGGTAAAACATTATCCGGTCTTTGTTTGAGGTCTTTTATTGAAGCTAATGACTGGGCTTGTGCCTCCCTGAGATAAATGACATTATCTCTGAGTGGGCTGACAGGAAACAGACATGTTAATGGTGAAGCTGCGGGGAGGATCTGCTCTGGTTCTGACAAAAGAGTGGAGAAAGGACCCCTGGTTGTGGTCATTAACACATAATGCATTCTTGCTCTTCCTAAGAGGCCCTTAATAATTGGAAAGCTTTTTTAGCCACAAGCACTTAAATCATAAATCTACTACTCCTAGTTCCTTTGCATTCTAAAAAATAGCAAAGTTATGTGTTTTTGTTAACAAGTGTGTGATCTGGTTTTATTTATTTATTTTTCTAGCGTGGTGGCAGTTCTAGGCTGTCTGGTTATGATATTTGGGGGAGCTGCAAGTTGAATTCTTTTTATCAGATGGTTCCATCTTTGTGTCTTCCACATTGTCGGGCCATCCCTCTAGTTTAATAAGGGGAGAAAGTGACTCCAAAGCGCAAGAGAAGTTATTTTTATACTTGAAGATGCTTTGTGGGAGGGGGATGATTTTTTTTTTTTTGGTAAGTTGGGAAAGATTTTACTCAGTCATTGAATGTGATGAAACTTGCCTTTTGAAGTGTGTGTTTTTAAAAAGTCATGGTTATAATTGAGTTTCAATGCAGTTTAAACTCTGCTTCTTGAACGAAGATAATTGCCATGTCGAAGTACTCTAGAGGTGTAGAAGAGGTGGAAGGATCGTAGTATTCTCTTCTTTATTATTAACCACTGGAAATTATTTGTAATAATTACTGTAGCACAACACAGTTTTGGTTGCCAGCACTCTGAACTTGCCAGGGATCTGAACATCAGGGGTTTTGCTTGAATATTAAACAGTTTATTATTTAATTGTATAACATTTGTTGTTTAACACGGAAGCCACAACTAAGGAAATACTGGGTTATCCTTTTTAGTAACATTACAGCAGAAATAACCCTTCTTCCCTAGGGTTGTTTTCAACAAATGATACTAATACCCACCTAAGATGATAGAGAAAAAGATGAGATCCTTGCCTCAGTAGTGACTTAGATTGTCATTATAGAGTAACAGCGATCATATTGGTGCCCAGAAACTGGTATTTCATAGGTGTATGCATATAAATATTAGGTGGTATGGGTTTTATTCTTTAAAAAGGTCACCACTGATTTTATGTTTCACTCTGCTACAGAGCAAATGGGCCCTT
Organism: Aplodontia rufa; assembly: GCA_004027875.1. Lineage (NCBI taxonomy): Eukaryota > Metazoa > Chordata > Mammalia > Rodentia > Aplodontiidae > Aplodontia > Aplodontia rufa. The sequence continues at coordinate 200,342 of PVKS010000062.1, read as the reverse complement.
CCTTCCATGCCCAGTGCTCCCTCCCTTCAAAGTTTCATTAGAGACTTCATGTTTTCTGTTGCAAGTTTTTAATTTAACTTGGTTTTGGCAACTGCAACAAAACCATTACACCTAAATGAAAGGTTGTTGAACTATTCTTAGTCCATTGACCAGCACTTGAGTTATTTGTAATGTTATTTTTGTGGGGCAGGGAGAGGATATTCAAGATGGTAAGACTGACACTTTGTTCTTAAAGCCAAATGCTGCGTATTTGCTAAATTTTGTTTAGAAACATCTTAGGGGATGTTTAGAAGAGATTGTGGGTTTTATGAAGACCTGAAATGATCACAAAGCAAATACTTATATTTTGATAGGTCAGTGGACCCTGAAGCATAGAGAATCCCATCTGATATTTAGGTTTCCTTTTCTTACTCTTATAATTGTAACAGAGAACTCAGAACAAGTGGGTTTGAAATAGTGAACAAATACTAGTGCTGATTTTTCAAAGCCAAGCTGCCTCCACCCTCTATTTGATTATTATTCATTGTGAGGGCCCCAGCTCAACCATAGACCTTTCAGCCTCCTGGGAAACCTCATTGTCAGCCAGCACCTTAAGAAAAACATGCCTACAGGGATTTAGGCATATTCCAATAATGCCATATTGAATGCAGCTTTTACAGTTAAAGAGTAAATAAAAATGCATTGATTATATTTTGTGTTGTGCATAATGATTTTAGAAAGCAGATACTTAGGTTGTGGAATTGGCTTATTATGTTAACCAGAGAGCAGATGGCATGGTGCCACAGACGTATAATTTTACTTAAAGGGACTTTTAAGGTTTTGATGTGTTTTCTTTTCCTCTTATTTCCCTGATGGCTTCTTTTTATTGAAGGGTAACTTAAGGAGACCTGGTAGCAATTTTACTGCTTTCCCCTGACAGTTTGAAATAATAGCTTGGTCTTTGGTTGCACTGATCTACCAGTCAGCTTGATTCTGGTTTTTGTCATGTGGCAGTGAATTAAGGAAAAAAAAAAGTGTTTGTAGTATGTTTTAAGAAATGGACTCTTATATGCTTCAATTAGCAACAGACAACAAAGTTTCCAGTTGGTCACACTTATATAAACTCCTGGAAGTCACTGTTCTTCCTTTTGATTGAAAATAACAACAACAACAACAAAAACCCCCCAAAACCCCAAATACCTCTTGGTTTGATTTCTTAGGAAAGCACATCTGGCCCTCTGGCCGCTTTCCCTACCTTTCTGTCCTTTGTGTTAGTCACTGAAGGTTCAAAGGTCATGTCTAAGTTTTCCTGAGTTAGGTTAGCAAGCTTTCCCCATGTTGGAGGGTTGTACCTTAGGTTACTACAGTCTCCACATGTTTGAATTCAGTTGGCATAAAGTACCATTTGTTTCTGTGCCTAGATTTTAGTTTAACCATTCTTCACCTGAAATATCAGAGTGAGTTGAAAAACATCTCCTAAAACTTTTTTTCCCCCAAAATGTGCACAGACCAGCTTACTTTTGGATTTCTTGTCACCTCCTTGACGGATTTTATGGATGGCTCATGTTAAAAACAACAATAATGTTTGAATTGGAAGGATTGAAACCTCAGGTTTTCGATTTTCATAGAGAACTGTTTATTTGTGTGTGGTTCACCACAGTACATGGATAATGCTATCAAATCTGCGCTTTATTATAAGCTTATGGCTGTCCCAGCAGCACTTAGTGTTCCTGAGCTTCAATTTTTCCTCAGTTCTTTTGTGATGGAAATTAAATTAGGACTGAATCTTTGCAGCTAAGGAGAAAATAATCACAACCAATAAAAACTGTCCCCTGAGCCGACTCAAAAGTAAGCGGTGTGAGTCTGAAAAAATAATTGTTTTCCAAGTAAGTAGAACTAGAGGAGAAGAGTTCATTTAAACTTCGGTGAAGATTCGAGGAAGATGAGCCGGTCCCTGTGACAAATGGGGGACTGCTCCAACAACTTGCACTGTTTGAGGTCTTGAATAACGGATGGAAAAGCGATCCCCATTCCCAGATCTCTGAGCCGCTCCGAAGGTGGAATTTGAGTTAGGTAATGGGATTTGCTTCTGCCTTCCCAAAGGGAGCAACATGATTCTACAAGAGAGCCATTGAGCTTTTCCACATCCAGCTCCATTTGGGCAGTTGTGTCCATTTACATTCCTTGCCCAAATCCTTCGCCGGCCTTTCCCAGGGTGCCGCAGCAGATGCCAGACACCGGGGGAGCCAGCAGCCGTCTCCCTTGCTCCTGCCGCATTATCCCCTGCAATCCGCCTTCTCCTCCTCTCCCCTCCCCCACCTGAAAAATAAAGCCGCTCTCTCTCCCTTTGCCTTTCGCATGCTCCAGTTTATCAGTCTGCAGGTTTGATATCTTATCGGCAGCACCCGGCTTCTTCTGAAGGCCCTTTTATTGTTTTCGCTTAGGGAGCAGACGGAGGGCCCGGGCCCCTGGGGGCGTGGCCGCCGGCTCCTGCGGCTGCGCGCTCCCGGCGGGGCCACGGGACGCGCCCTCCTTCCCGCGGGGACCCGTTTACGGCCCTGAGCGCTGTAAATCTGTCAGCTCTCCACAACGCCTTCACCTCTTTCTGCATTTGCTCCAGCTTCTAGTTTGACAACGTTCCCCTGAGGCGGAATTCTAATCTGCTTCCAATTAGTTGCAAAATGTGACTGAAATTTCCACATTATGACTGCTGTTTTACTTGCACGCACACATCTAGAAACAAATTAATGCTCTTGAATATTTATTTTTTGAGCCCTTGAATTTACTTTAAGAAGAAGAGTTTCCAACTGTTTGGAATGACTTCCAGGCTTTGCATTCTTCCCCGCCCCCCAAAGTCACATGTACTTGGGTGTATTCAAACAGAACTGTGGTTGGGGGTCTCCCCCACCCCTCAGCGAGCCTTGGCCGTCTTTTCAAGGTTTCCCCAAATGTGTATGTTTAAGTTTTGCAAATAAATTTTGTAGTATTTCTAAAATAAACCAAACAAGGATGTTTGGGTAAGGAGGGGTCCCTGAACAGTGTTTTACTAGAACTCAAATACAGATTTACTTATAAATATAGCTCAAGTTTATTTGGCCCAGAGACTTTTGTTCTACACTTTCAAATTCTTACTTTTGCTGTCCAAAAACTGTAAATTCAAATGCAAGAATTGGGTGATTAATTGGCTTGACAAATATAAGGGCAGCATTAGCTATGACACTCTGGGCAGCAACCTGATTCCTCAGAGCTGTTAGAGTGCTTGATTTGCAAAGGGTGCAGTCTTGTGACTTAAGTACCCCCTTCCCTTACATAGTCTACTGTGAGGAGACTGAACTGGGGCTCTGGGGCTTGGGGTAGTCCTAACTTTGAGACAGAACTTTACTCCAACTTTTATTTTCTCCTTTTCAGTGTTTTTTATTTTTACAAAGACATTGACACACCTGATTATATATAAATATTAGAGTTGTTTAAATTTGGTTTTTGAGAAAGTCAAGACAACACAACCATTTCCTTCTTTGCTTTGAAAACTGCTTTCTCCACTACTGTACTGGAGAATTTTACCACCAGGATCATGGATCTCTGGCTCAGTGTTTGCAGAAAGGTGGTACTCTTAAATTAAAAAATGTAAGCAGTGGGGGCTGGCGTGGTGGCTTGGCAGTTATGGCACTTGCCCTGCAAGCACAAGTACAGGAGTTCAAACCCCAGCACCCACATACACAACAAATGTCAGAGCAACAAAAACCATGTACAAAACTCAATAAAATTTGATTCTCTCTGTCTGTCTGTCTGTCTCTCTCCCTTTCACTGTCCTCTCTTTAAAAGAAAAATGTAAACAGTGAAATTTACCAGTGCACTTCACAGTAGAATTCAGTCCTCCAGCATCTTGGCAGATTGATATCAACAGTAATAATGGGCTTTAAAGAGGTGTGAAGGATTTTATTGATGGTAAAGTGGTTATGTTGATCACATCACTCAGTATTAGTTTCTAAGTAACACCTTCACATGTAAATGATGCATCCATTGTTTTTTTCAACATCATTGTCATAAATAACCATAAAAACCCTACACTGATTGATTTTTACTGTCCTTTTTTATGTGCTATTTTCAATCTCCGTAATCAAGAGGTGGAACATTTGTTTCACTGCATTTAAACAAAACTTGTTTTAGCTTATTATTTATTCTCTCTGTATATAGAATATAAATTAAAGGATTTTTATGTTTAAAATCGAATGGTTAACTAAGCCAGAATTCCACAAAAGAAGTAAGAGTGCTATTTATATTGTTTCCTTTCTTCTTACTCAATGACTGGTAGTAGAAAAAAAAAACAGCCAGATTAAAACCTTTAAAAATTTAAAACCAGGTCTTTCAGATTGCAGAGACCTCCTGGGTAAAAAAAAAAAAAAGAAAAGAAAATAGTGGCCCCATAGTGAAATGCTCACAATGGGCATGATTGTAGTAGCCCCACAAGTCCTGGGGTTCACTAATTACCCTTTAATGAGGTCAGTCTGCCCAGGCTTTTTCCCTACCTTGGGAGGGAAAGCACACAAGACAGTTGGAGTTCAAGTGGATCTTTCTGTATTTGCAACTTAGCATAACTGCTTTGAAGACCCCCAGGGCGCTTAATTGGGTTCTGGCACTTTTGTTTGGGGGGAGATAGCACACAGCTCTTCATTGTGCGTGTAGAAGCCACTGTGCATCTTGGAAGCATTACATGCTTTTGTTGATGGTGCATAGTTTTATAAACTCCAAATGAGCTTATTGCCTTTTAACCATTGGGAGAGCTAAATAATGGAAGAACCTAGAAGTCTCTGGATTGGGCAGCAGCCAAGCAGTTAAGGGAAGGAAAGAAAAAAGAAAAACAGATGAATGGTTTAATTGTAGAGCAAACCATTTGTTTACAGATTAATACTTACTTGGTCACTAAATCCTATGGATTAGGAGGTGAAAGAATGAGACTGTAAGGTGCAGAAATTGAGGGCCCAGTGTTATGTTTTGCGATCATGCTCTGCTGTTTTCACCCCCCCCTTTTTTTTCTTTGCCACAAAGGAGGCAAAGGAAGAAGGAATTGTTTAATGGTGAGAACTGCCCAGCCAAAGTGCACTTTTAAGCTGTAAAGGATGAGGGGAAGAGCAGGGAGGCAGGTTATTTCTTTGCTGCCTGCTCAAGAAACTGAAGCCTTTAGCTTCTAGCTGAGAGGGGACTGAAGATTGTTGCTGAACTCTCCTGTTGAAGGGATGATGGTGGTGGGTGGAGTAAATAGTGGAAGTAAGGTGTGGGAAAGTGGGTGGTTGCTGAAGGCCCTGGACAATGCATTCTCATTTAGGGACCCTTTGCAGAAATGCCTTTTACCTTCGTTAGGGGCCCTGTTTCTGAATAGAAAGGGACTCTCCAGTAAGGACAGTGAAGTGGTATAGCAATTTTGGGGGTGGCAGGAAGAAGAGCCATTGCCTGGCTGCCTGAATTTCAGCATCCCCCCTTTTAGGATTTTGTTATATTTAAAAATAAAAAGCCAAAAATTGTTGCTGTTTGTCCCATAGTGGTTATAGTTCATCCTTTTAATCTTCTTATAAATAAGTAGACTTACAGAAATCTCTAAAGTGTTGTGTTCTAGCATTGTCATTCTAAACACTCCCCAGATCACTTTTTAATTTTTATATTAATCTTGGAACTGAAACATTTTTCTTAAAATGCTGTCTTGTGTATTACTCTGCCACCCTTCCTGCAACTCAGGATGTAGGTACTGTTTCTACTCCAAGTCTTTGTGTTCTGTTTGACCCATGCCTTCTGTAACATTAAAGTCATTTGTTCACTACCCAATGTGAATTGGATCTATTGAACTTTTAGTATCTAAACTGGCTTAGGGGAGCTTGTTTTGTTTTTCCTTGACGTTTGAGCACTATTATTTTGTTATCAGGATTCTTCTGAAATGGCCTGATTTTTGAGTCCAGGTGGTAGCTGATAGTGTTTTCTGGGGGTGGGGTGGTGGTGTTGAGCAACAGAATTGTAGGGACTGGGGAGCAAAGAGGGTGTAAAAGATGAAGACTAGGTGGTTTGAGTTTTGTTAAACTACTAGTCACTTTTTAAGGTGCTTTTGCTCATTTCTGATGTTTTCCTATTGCTCTTGTCTATATTAATGAGGAAAGAAAGTGGGTTTCTACTTCTGTGAGCATCCAACATAATTTTTAAAACTCCTGATTCTTTTAATTATTATTATTATTATTATTTTTAAGAGAGAGGGACAGTGAGAGAGAGAATCAAAAATTTTTTTTATTTAGTTTTGCTTCTGGATTTCGTTGCTCTGACACTTAGCTGTGTATATGGTGCTGGAGTTTGAACTCTAGTCCTCACGTATGCCAGGCAAGCGTTGTAACCACTGGGCTACTGCTCCAGCCCCAAACTCCTCATTCTTAAATCTTCTGAAACTTAGCACTGCCATAGTCAACAAGTAGACTAAATTTATGAAAACACATTTTTTTTGTTTGTTTGTTTTTAGAGAGAGGGAAAGTAGAGAAAGAATCAATTTTAATTAGTTTTTCATCTGGTTTTCATTGCTCTGATACTTAATTGTTATGTGGTGCTGGGGTTCAAACCTGCATTCTCATGCATCTCAAGCAAGCATGATACTACTGAGCCACCGCTTCAGTCCCATGAAAACACATTTTTAAGAAATCCTGAAAAAATAATTTTTACCAAAATGGTGAAGCTATACAAATGTTCACCTAAATTTGATTTCCTTAGTGGTTGTTTAAATGTTAATATGTATTCAATTTAGGTTTACTTAGCCACCAAAACAAAAAAGAAAAATGAAAAACATGACTGGTCTTGGGCTGTGTAAGCTTGAGATTTCTCAATGATTTTAATACTTCTGGGGAAAAAAAAAAAAACTTTTTACCAAATTGTCAGCCCCTCCACAATATGAATGCTTCTCAGGATTTAAAAGATGCATCACCTAAACAGACCCTTTATTTGGTACGTTTGTGTTCTCTTGTAATATAAGAATGGGGAAGAGGTGCTGAGGTTTCTGCCCTTCAGGTCTTAACCTGAACAAGAGTTTCCTTAGCTCTTGCTTCTCCTCTCTAACCTGTTCTTCTATACTATCTAAGTGGCATCTTTGTGTTCCTCATATAAAATGAGAAAGGAAAAATGCTAACCTAACATGCTTTGAAAAAGATTTCTGTAAACCTGCTTACACCAAAATCTAGCACTTCCTGTCTTAGCTCGTGTTAAAGGCTTGAAGTCTCCTTGGAAAGATGAGTATATGAATCTATACGTGTTTTCCATTGACCTGGAGTTTGTACAGCTGCAAAGTTACTTCCAGCAGATGCTCCTGTCCAGTTTTAGATTGATGGACGTTCTGTAATACCTATAGTTTTGTACTGGTGATTGGATAAAAACACAGGATCACTTGCCTTGTTGGATTTCTGTTCTGGGAGTATAATAAACCTTAAACATGTGGAATTTTCCTTTCTGGCAATTGTAGAAACTCTGAAGACTTTTATTTTTGAAAAAAAAAATATCTAGGAAATGCCCAGTATATTCAAATCATGTTTTTACTAGTATTTGACACATAAATACAGAACTCTGCAAATTGCTTTTGAATTTAGTGAGCAGCTTGCCAGCACATACCAGTAGCACTAAGATGCTAAATGATGGTGAAAAAATAGGTACTGCTTCATCTCTTGTCTGTAAGATATATTGTGAAAGGTTTTTGAAGAATTTCATTTTGGAACTGTTGCAACTCACTTGGGATCTAAAGAACAATGCTAACTGTATGAATAATTCTGTGCAGTGATGTATAGTTGCCTCCGTGTTATCTGAGCCTCAATATGCGTGCATAATTGGAGAGATTATTGGAAAGAGTGTTTTGCTGTGGTAGATGTGGTTTAAATCCTAGCGCTGAGCATAGCATTTAGTTTCTCAGCTTACCCACAAAATCTGTGACTAATTTAGTGAATGTGAAAATTTTTGTCCAGATGGTTAGGTTTAATTGTAAAAACTGGAAAGATTTCAAAGTACCCTTTGGGGGAGTGCGGAGAAACAAGTAAACAACACAAAAGAATTAAAAGTAACTATAAATCACTAAATATAGCATGTATGTATATTTTATATTTATAAACATACACAGTCATATATACACTTAAACACACACATATATGTGTATATGCAGTCAAGGAAAAGCTTGAAGAGTTGATTATAACAGCCTGAATAAATAGGATACAGAAGAGGAGTGATTGTTCTTAAGTGTTTCCTAGTTTGTGTGTGTGTGTGTGTGTGTGTGTGTGTGTTTGGCCTTTCTGGGCTCAGAACAAGTTTCCTCTCAAGTGTGCTAAGCTGTCACCTTCCAGTTGATTGCTATTCTTGGTTAAAGACCTCACCAAACATTAGAGCAAAGCCTGTTCTTTCCCAGGACCTCCCTGGCTGGTCTTGCCTCTTTGTGGGGCTGTCACAGGCCTGGGCCAGCTTGGTCTCCCAAGTCTGCAGCTGTGAGACCCAAAGAGGTAAGCTAGCAGACAAGGGCAGGTGGATAGAGGTTCTATATCATAAAGAGCTTCCTTTTCAGCATCCATTTCTTCTTCCTACTTCTTGCATCTGGTGACTGTGCCAGAATAGAAACAATGATCTGATAATTTTAAAGCTGCTCAAGTCCTCATCCTTCTTCTGGTTGCTTCCTGTGATGAGCAGAGCTTAAAGATAGAAATCCTCCCTTCCCCCCCGCTTTTTGTAGCTGGGCATGGCTGACCTAAATCTTGAGATCTTGAGTCCATGAAGTAGCTTTGAAGTTGGTGGGCTAATACGGTTCTACAGTGAACTTTATTTTTGAGACCTGGAATTATAAAGAGAGGAAGAAGAGTAATGTGTCATGGTGTTTAGAAAGAGGCAGGTTAGAAGGTAAGGTAGAGCTTTTAAAATGTGACTGAAATGATGGCGTAGTACTCTACAAAGCAAGCCGAATAGGCGCCTTTCTTGCATGGGAATGGAAATGTGCCCAAATGTGTATAAAGAAAACACATTTCATAAAATTCAGCAAGTATGGAGAAGGAACTAGATTTATGAATGTTATATTTAGTATTCACATTTGCTTTAATATTTGATTATAGAGTCCTTAACATTTTAAAATGACCTAATCAGCAGAAGGCCAAGGATGTTGGGATGGTGATGTTCAAAGCCTGTGGAAGATAGGCCAAGAGAAGGGGCTTCCTGGGAGAAGCAAAGTATTGGTCGGTGAGATCATCCTTTCCTCAGGCTCCTCTTGACACCCGTCCTCTACCTTGGTCTCCCTTCTACTTTCCTGAGTTCCCTCTGTGTTGTTTAAGATACTTACAGCTGGCCTTAAGAATGCAAATGATGAAGTTGAAGCAGGATCTGACATACTCTCCCTTGCCCCTGATTTTTTAAGGCACTTTTATAACTAAAGGAGTAAGAGTCAAATAGGGACCTGATAAGCAAATGAGAATCTGAGGCCTGGTACTGATGTTAAGTTGTGCTGTGAGTTGCACTTGTCAGTATAAATGTTGTATGATTTTACTTTTCATCTCTGTTAATAGGTTTTACAGGCATGTCCATCTATAAATTGTGTTTTCTAGAAATTTCTGCCAATTTCTAATGGTACTAGATCAAATTGATATGAGGAATGGATAACGCACAGTTACGCATTTATGAAGTTAGGGCTATGAAGAAGAGGCTGAGGGAAGCTGTAGAAGGTTAAGACCACTGGGATCCCAAGGACACAAGTCCTAAAGATATTGGGTGTGATCAGCTCACCACGATTTGCGCAAGCAGTGGTACTTTTTATTTCTTCTGATGTCTTGATTTGGGGAAAGGAGAGCTTTTTGGGTTGCCAGAGCACACGGTTATGTTTTTCTGTTTGGAAATCCTGCAACATCTTAGGATAGATATAGTGGGAAAAGAGGTGGCCTGGGCAAGATATAGTGGGAAAAGAGGTGGCCTGGGCAAGCAAGGTATGAGATTCGCCTACTTACTGCAGATCTCTTCTGTGGTTCATATTTCTTTAAGACTTCCGGTGCTGGGAACTGCATGTGAGGGATGAGGTTGAAGTGCAGGGGCTGATGGAGCTGATTTTGAAGCTCTATTACAGCCATGTCAAGTATAAACTTGAGATGGGAGAGAAAGAGCAGACTCAGCAGAAGGAGCCATGTCAGCAGATTCAGCAACTGACTGAATGGCCAGGGAAACCAGAGCCTGAGATCCCGAATGATTGCACGTTTGCGCTTTTTCTGGACATGCTTCCTAGGCTTTTTCTTGGCTGACTGCACATGCTGTTAAATCCACTCAGATAACACACGTGGGATGTGTTTTGCACAGACCTTGTCCAGATCGGGTTGGGAGTTGGGCATATATCTGGTCATGCAGGGCCTTGTAGGCCTTGGTAAGGAGTTTGAGAAAATTTTCAGAATTTTGAGCAAGGGAATAACATGATTTAGTGTGATTTTTGAAAACCTTACTGTTGACTGCTGTGTAGAGAATAGACTATAGAGAAGCAGGAAGAAGAATAGGGAAATGAGTTACAAAAGTTCTTCAGTAGGCTGAGGAGAGAATAGAGACTTTGGTAGTCATGGAGGCGGTAGGAAGATAAGACTTAGATGTACAGTCATGAAAGAATGAGAATTAAAAAGAACACTTGGATTTGGGGGCAGGTGGAATAAAATGTTATGATTCAGCCTGGTGTGGTGGTGAACACAGGAGAATCTCAAGTCTGAGGCCAGCCTGGGCAACTTTGTAAGACCCTGTCTAAAAATAAAATAAAAAGGGCTGAGGATGTAGCTCAGTGATAGAGTGCCCCTGGGGGTTCAATCCCCCATATAAAAAATCCCCCCAAAACAACAACAAACAGGCCCCCCAAACATAATAAATAAATAAACAAAATAGAAAAAAAGAGTTACAACTCACTTTTGATAAAGGCACTGGTTGCCAAGTGATGTTCGTTAGTTGGATGGCTAGGGCAGGAGGCATAGAGGAAGAGAAATTGGCATATTATATAGCTTGGCTTCAAAGTTGTTGGGCTAGAGAGTGAGTATAGTTGGAAAAAAACTGGGGTCCAGGGCATTAGCAGGAGTTAACGCCACTTCAGTGAGGTGGAAGGAACCCTAGTCAGTCTGGTGTTTCCAGAGGGCAAATGAAGGAATTCCAGCAAGGAGGCTAATCAGCTGTGTGGGTGCTGCCAAGCAGTCAGGATGAGGTGAGACTCAGAACTGACCTTAACACAGTTGGTCCTGGAGTACAGAGCAGGGATAAGGAAATTAAAAATCTCGTTGGAGGCTGGATTTTTTTGCGAGTGAGAAAAACAAATACCAGAATATAACGAATGCATCATTCTTTTCTATAGGGGACAATATGAGGTCGTGGACCAATTTGACATTTTTTTAGAGTGGGGAACTCTTAATGCCTGTTTGCCAAGAGGAGGGTAGTGGAGAAAAGAGGATCAAACTAGAGAGAGGGGAGGGATGAGCGCGGGGGAGATCTGTACATGGGTGCACCTGTGGACCTCTGGAGTCCCTGGAAGAGGTCCTGCATTTGTGACAGAAGAGTATGCACATGCGTAGGGGAGGGCAAATAGGTCTTGTGGTTAAAAAACAAAAACAAAAAACAAGTTTTTGTTGTATCATTTGTGCAGGGTTGCTACCCTGTTATTTTTTTTTGTTGTTGTTGTTTCTTTGTTTTCTTAACTGGAGACGCAGACAGCTGTTCTCTATTCATTTCTTTGTTTTTTCTCCACCTCATCCTCTGACAGTTTAGAGAGCTTTGACCATTTGGTTTAGACAGGAGAAATATTAGAAAGGGGGGAAGGTGCTGAAGCAAGACTCGATTTGTTTTTCCATCCATTCCTTTATCCTTCCCCTCACTCAGTAGGTAGCATTTGAAGGCCTAGTGTCTGTGAAGCACAATCTGGGTCCTGGAGGTACAGTAGTGAATGAACCATGTATCTGCTCTCATGAAGCTTGTGTTCTAGTTTATTCTGGATGAATAAATGTATTCTGGTTGCTGTTATGTGCTTGAAGAGAAAGCCACGTCTGGGAAGGTAGGAGAGTGAGATGGTGGGAAAGGAGAGTTTGGATTTGTTTATGTTTGAGTAGGGACCTGAGTACAGTGAGGAGGAGCCATTTGGCCTCCTGGGGTGGGAACTTTCTAGACCTAGGGAGAAGCCTGTGTGCAGGCCCTGAGGTAGGGGAGTGTTTGGTGTGTCTGAGGAGATTGCTGCTCCACTGGAGCAGGAGCTGAATGAGGGACAGAGGCGAGTGCCAGGAGATGAATTTCAAGAAGGAACAGGAGGCCAGGCGCAATCAAGTAAGACTCAGAAAGGTGGGCAGCAGGCAGCGGTGGCCTGTGTGGGAACCTGCCTTCAGCCTAATGCTGGCTCCAGTTCTTTTGATTTCATTTTCATTTCTTAGTGGTTAAGGAAGATGGAGGTGTTATCTTGTATGAATTCTATCAAGTGATTTCACAGTGCAAGATTGTAAATATTGGGGTTTTTATTTTAAATTTAAGAGTGAACAAAATAATACCTTCTTTACAAGATGTTGATTAAAAAGAGATTACTTTTCCCGGGACATGTGTTCCAGGTGTCTCCCTCATTCATGTACTTACATGTGTAATTATATTAATGTAGTTGATTTTCACCAAACTTGCAAACAACAGAAATAGAAGATGATGGGGTAATAACATAAATAGAAAGCGCAATATTTTTTTTTTTGGTCTTGTACCCCAGAGGATTACTTGCATGCTTGCTTGGGGGCTCAACACACATCCTCCTTTGGAGATTGGTCTAGAACCCTGAGAAACTATTCCTTTTATTAAAATACTTTAAATTGACTTTTTTAAATTAAAAAAGCAGTAAATAAATCTGTAACAGTTTAGGTTGTCTTAAAATGCTATGTAATGGGAAGTAGGCCTTACTCCCCCCTAAGCACTCCCCGCCACCCTTTGCCAGCCTGCTAGAACCAGTTACTTTTAACAGTTTTATGTGTCCTTCCCCAAGTTGTCTCGATCTGGTCAAGTATATATTTATTTTTCTCTTCTCCTTACACAAGTTAGAGTACATTGAGGAAACTGATCTGACTGATACGGCGCATGCCTGTAATTCCAATGACTCAGGAGGCTGAGGCAAGAGGATTGAAAGTTTGAGGCCAGCCTTAGCAACTTGGCAAAATCCTGCCTCAAAATAAAAAATAAAAAGGACTGGCCTTTTTATTTTAAATAAAAAGGACGGTAGAGCACCTGTGGGTTCAATCCCCAGTACAATAAAAAAAAAACAAAACAAAACTGATCTTCACCTTGCCCTTTTCAGTTAACTGTGCATCTTGGACAGCATATGTTCCTTAACTAATCTGACAGCCTTTAGGTTGTTTCCGGTATTTTCCAGCTGCAAAAAATGTTCTATCTAGCAAACATCTTTGTGCACATGAATTTCAAAATGCAAGTGTCCTCTAACTTGATTGCATCCGTTTGAGTATCTGTTTACACTAGGACATATGAAGTGCCTGTATTTCTATAATTTAATGCTGTGGATTATAATTTTCTGTCTTTAATACTAATGTATTTTAATTTGTATTTTTCATATGTATAAGCCATTATATCTCTTTAGTTTCCTACCTGTTGGTAGTTTATAACCTTTGACTACTTTTCGAATGAGTCGTTGGCCATTTCTTGTTGATTTGGAAGTATTTTAGTGTGTATTAATTAAATACACTTTTTTATGTTTTGCATATTTTTCCTGTGCTTTGCAAATATTTTTCCATCTTTTCATTTGTCTTTTGTTTCTATTTATGCCAGGCCTCCTCCCTAGTGAAATATTTTAAATTGTGTAGTCAGTTTTATAATTCATGTCTTTTTATGTATTATATTGGCTTAGGAAGTCCTTTGTTACTCTCAGATTATTAAACATTTTTTTTCTTCTGCTTTTATGGTACTTGAACTATCTTTAAGGTCTTTAACTGGGAGATATGATATGCACCTTTTTGAATTTGAAGGTCCCATTTCTTGAAACTTGAATGTCAGTAGTTTCTTGCTCACCGTTGTGTGTCTGAATTGCCCAGAGTGCTTAAGTTTATTTCATTTCCCCAAATACCCAGTCCCAGGTCCCTAACCTTATCCTGCTTCTCCAGCATCTTTTTGTGCATTTAGAAAAAACTTCAAGCAGCTCATCTGAAGATCCTCTCCGATGTTGGTTATTAGATTTTTTTTAAAAAGGTAGTTCTGTATAGAAAAATCACCACCGTATTGCCTTACATATGACTTCATTAAGGTTGTTTTTCAGGTGGTTAATTAGTGTGCTTGGTCAAATGAGAGGTAGAGCAGAAACGACTAATGATTTGCAGTTCCAGTCCTAGGAATATTTATACCCTGTAAATACAATTACCGGTGTTTCCTAGAATCCTAGGGCAGAAATATCTCTGTGCAAATGAACTGCTTAAGTAGTAAAGATGAGCCATGGCTTTGCTTAGTTAGCCGTTTTGGTTTGGTAGCATGTAGATAATTGCCGTGGAGGCAGGAGGAAATGTTTTGGGAGTGTATAAAGCATGCATTTTTAAGTATTGCTGCTGCTTTTCTGATCTATGGAGGTTGTCTCTTCTGGTCAGCTGGGCTTTGACTTCGTTTATGACCCTGGACAAATGCCACTGTTCTCTGGGTTTTGTTTTCTTCTTGGACTGTTTCCCGAGTGTCCTTCCGGTTCCAAAAGACTTCTGATTTCCCCCATTCCTACTTATTGCACTGGATACAGATGTCTTTTATCTTTCCCGTTTTGTTCTGCTGATATCTGAATGTACGTTTCCCCTGCTAGCATGAGACCCCTGAGGACGTGGATGCCATCCTACTTATTTTTATTTCAGTCAATATTTGTTGAACTAGATGCTCTTTTAGTAGGGTCACAGAGTAAGAGCAGAGCCTTAAGGCTGACTCCACTGGGTCTGCATCTTTTGTCTTTCTTCAGGTAGAGATCACAGGCAAAATCCCTGCTGGGAATTATTTGGATTTTCTTCCATCTTGCATTTATGTGGTATTTTATCCATCATCTGGATAATCAGTTATACTGTGCCTGCTTTCCCTGGGTCTGCTGGAGCATGTCTGTTGATTTTTAAAGAATAAAGATAAAGATGATTTACCCAGAAGGGTTACATGATGTCAGAATAACAGATTACAGTGGCATCCTGTTTGTTGACAGATTTTTGTCTGATGATTTCTTTGTTACCCATAAAACCCTCAGGAATAAAGTGGAAGACTATTCTTAAAAAAGAAAGAAGTCATTATTCAAAAATAAGAAAAAAGTGTTTATTGGAAAACTTACACGGAGTCATCAGTCTAATTTGCAAATAAAATTTTTGTTTTTCAAAAACCAGCCCAGGAATTTGGAGTGTGGTCAGATCTTTGGGACTCGGGCATGAATTTGCCTTTTTCTCTCTGTTGAATGAAGTTCATGTTCGAAGTTGAAGCACAGTCCATTCTGAGGACTTTAGTCTGTAATTGTTGATTATACTCGTATGTCATTATTAGTAGAACTGTTGTTAAAAAGAACAGTGGTTTGATTTATACCTTGCAGTTGTCCATTAAACTCAACATGTTATTAAAGACTATCCCCCCCCCCAAATACTCTTGTAGTTATGCATTTAGTAGATTGAAAGTCAGCATGTTTGTTGTGAAAGTCTGCTTTACCTGAATGAGTTCTATGTTCCTGTGTTAGCCATGGTACAGTTTTGGTTCTGATAGAACCTCTACCAAGGTATATGTCTTTCTTCATTCTAAGAGTTTTTGCTGGAGTAGTTAGTAAAGAAATTTCATAATCAAATGTTATAAAATATGATGGATGATGCAAATTAATGAGAAATCTGACATCTTTTGGAGTGAGCAAAAGCAGCATCCACAAAGCCTGGGGATGGGTTTCCTCTTTGAGAAATTCCCCAGATAAATTATTTACTTGAAGGCTATTTCCTTCCTAATATCAAAAGTACAATCAGTGATTTTAAATCTTGGTGCAATGGTTTGCACTTAACTGCTCAAGAAATGTTGGTTGAAGTCTGTCGCACTTCAACTGTGCGTAAGTACTTCCAAAGGGATCTCCTGTTGGTTTTTATGACAGCCTTCAAAGGTCATAAGAAACATATTATGGTTCTGGTTTACAGGCAAAGAAACTGAGGTTTCACATGAATGCCAGTGCCTTCGAGTCTATTGAGTACGCACTGTCATGAAAAAGAGGCACAGCTCTTGCCCTTGAGTTTACACCTGGTCTGTTCTTAACCTCTTTTTGTAGTTTAGGATTTTACTGAGCATCTGTGGACCCTCTGTCCAGGAATGAAAACAAAATATTAGCAATAGAAGAAAGAAAAAGTGCACAAACACACGCACCTTTGCTTCCATAATTACAGGCTTTCTCAGACTCCACAAAGTCTTTGAAGCCCAGGTACGGCATCTTTGATTTAAGAATTGCTTGTCAACAAGCCCTTGAATTAAGTGACTTGCTCAGGGGCCAAACAGCCTAACTGCAGGGAGAAGCAACAGGAACCCCATGCTTCTTTTTCCTCCCCTAATGTTTTCCCCACAACCCCATGCTGATTTTGAAATGATGAACAACAAATGAACTAATGGGAAAACACTTTGTAAATATAGAGTGTTTTACAAATATAAATGCAAACAAATCTGTAAGTGGCAGGGAAACCCAGGCCACACATTTTGTAGTGGCTTATGTTCCTGTATTAGGGAGCCTCCTAGAACCCCACTAAATATGTAGTTGCCAGGTGTTTGCTTTAATCTGATCATTTACAAAAGTACAGCAATCCTCACTGGTGTGTATGTTAAATACTGATGTAACTGAATTGAATGCCCTGCCTGTGGCCTCTGTTTTTGCAAATGTTGTCTATATATGGGTTGTGGAAACTGGTTTAATTCTAATTGCAGAAATATCAGTGAGATTTATATCTGTCTTCCTGAGGTAATTATAAAGAATAATTTTAAGTACTCAGGAAACACACATTTTGATTTTTGTTCTACAATGGGGAGAACCGTATTAGCTTCAAGAACCTCATTAATGTGTGGGTTAGTTTCTCTTAATTGGATTTTGGTGGATGGCAGAAGTATTAGAAATGGAATACAGATGAGATTTTGCAAAATTTCTGATTTTGAGAGTAGAGAAAAAGTCAGTGATTATTTCTACTTTGCATGATAATTTAAGAATAATTCAATAATGACTCCATTTATGTCATTCCGGCATTAAAAAGGGGATATGGTGTAGGCTTGCCTGTCTTTATTCACCAAATAGCAGTTTTGCAGACCCTTACAAGTTCCCATATGTTAGTGAAAAACATTTTCCAAGGAATTGGCAGTGCTGTACTTTGTAGCTGATGCCAGCTTCTTCTTTGGGCCAATTCAACAGAGAAGAGAGAGAAAAAGCCTTGTTTTAGTGGCTGAATTACTCTGACAAGCTTTCACATTGCCCCTCCTCTTATTAATATTCTTTTTGATGTGAGCTTGTAAAACAGAGGATTGGCTGTTAATCTCCAAGATCTCAAGGGCTTTTGGCAGTGGCCCATAATTGATGTGTTCACATGGCTGTTGTCTGACTACTAATGATTAGACAGCAGTGTTATCTACCAGCTAAATCAGTGTTGCTTATAAATCACACTTGATAAACTGTAGTTTCATTTCTTCAAAGAGTCTGTACATGTCTACATACTTTGATAGAACTGCCAGAGGCATTTCATGATTCTATGACAGCTTAGATTAGGTTTATTTTTCATTTCTGTTTGACAAAATATTAGACTCGCTAACACACGTGAAAGAGAATTTGTTTTGTTCCCCTAACAAGGCACTTGGGGAATGGTAAGCAGAGGGAGATTACCTGATCTCAAAGGGAGGGTGAACAGGTTGGGATGGCAGGTTGTATTTTTGCCATTGCTACTTACTCCAGGGTGAATGGAGTGGGGTCATGATATTTGGGGCTATGCCTCTCTGAAAGAAGGAGAGCAGAAGCCTCCAGGGAGAAAGTTCTCAGAATGTGGGCCTGCACTCAGATTGTGACATGGCGGGGGAGGGCCATCTAGAACTGTGAGATTGCACTGACTGTTCAGTCATAGTGTGTGCTGAGCCCATGCGTCAAGGTATGACTTCCTTTTATAGAAGGGCAAGAGAAAGCAAGAAGGTTCTACAACAAGAAGAGGTAACAGCTACATAAATAGTATATGTTGTCCTCCTCCACTACCTGGTACTTGGCTGGCCACAGACACACCCAGAGTCCCCAGCTGCCCAGAACTGCACCCTGCAGACAGGAAGCCAGGTTGCATGTCATATATACATGGTGGGCTTTGGGAACTTGCCACTAGGTCATAGGTCTTTACCTAAAGGCCACAAACTCCTCTGGCTTTGAGCTAATTTTCACTGTCTATAAAAGTAAAAAACAAAAGGACTACATTTCTGAGGTTGTTTTGTTGCCCTGCAAATCCAGCCTGTACTTGAGCACGATTGTTATGTTAATGATAGTTAACTTTTTCTTAATTTTTGAAATCAGATGTTTTTTGATTTCAAAGAAATCAGAATTGTCATTTTAAAGAAGCTGATTTTTAATGGGTTTTGAAGAAGTCATCTTGCTTTAAAAAATTCATATGATTTTAAGGTGTGTCAGAGGTTAAATATTTTGTCAAAATTCACAACTTTTATTCAGAGTCATTGTGTTCAGTTGCAAAGATTGGAATGGGGGTTTTATAATTGTTATAGTTAGTGAACTTCTTGAATACAGGAATGCAGGATAATGCACTTAGCACCAGAGCTACTTGAAACAAATTTTACCCACCCCTTCCAGACGAACAGTGTAAGATCTCAGAGTGCTGCAGAGTTTTAATCTCTTTAATTCTAGGTGCCAGATTTACTCCTTAACTGCCTATGAGTGATTTCGACATGAGCACTCCTTTTCCCTAGTAAATTTTAGGACTGTAATTAAAATAAGCACTAATGTCAAGAAATAAATGTTTATTGATAAGTATGAACATTAACTAACAAAGGTACTTAACTAAACTGCGTATCTTACACTTTTTTATTAAACAAATGCAATTTGTAAGTTGTTTTGGTTATGGGCATTAGATTTTAATATACTGGAAAAAAACTCATGATTAACTTAGAGAACATAGTCCTTCAGTTATTTAAATGGATGCTTCATTTAGTTTTGATACATAAAGCAATTATATTAGAGTTTCTTATGTAGCTGTAAATAAAAGAATTGCATTAAGAGGTATGGAGCATGGTTTTCATTATTTAAAGTATGCATGCATATGTAAAGGCTGCATGGTAATATTAAAAATAAAAATTTCAGAATGTTTTAAAAGATTTTTATACCATCTTTGAATAATATTTTCTTTTCAAAAAGAGTGTTATGTACATTCATCTGTGAGTTTTATGAAGTGTATTACCATTATGGCAAAAATAAACATGCATTCTTTAATTGTAAATGATATTAGTTCTTCTTGACTGATGGTTTAAATCATGATTCAAATCAACTTGATTTAAATTTAGCTTAGTCTAATGCTGAAACTGTCTGCAGGTGTTTATTGACTAACTGGAAATTATTGTAATGTTAAGGGAAATTGAAATAGAAATATATATTTTCACATAGACATGGGAAACTCTGTTGCCTACAGTATGCTCATAGTTTGATATGAGTATATAGATTACATCCTCTTCATCTGCGTTTTTGGTGGTCACATATAAAATATCTTATTCATTGGTTAAGAAATCTTGGATACTTCATAGTATGTACTATACAAATTGTGGCTATGTGTTTATTTGGGAGCTAATCTCTTATGGTTCTGTATAACAAAAAACTAGAGCAGGCATTAATTGGTAGGTATGAGATTGAGTGATTGCCTTCCCCAAAGTTAGTTTTGTTTTGTTTACCATGCTAGGGATAGAACCCTGGCCTTTTGGGAGCTAGGCAAGCAGTGGTCCAACAGAACTGCCTTCCAACCCTGCCTTCCATTAGTCTTTTTTTTTTTTTTTTAAGAGAGAGGGATAGTAGAGAGAGAGAGAGAGAGAATCAATTTTTATTGAGTTTTTCACATGGCTTTTGTTGCTCTGACACTTAGTTGTGTACGTGGGTGCTGGGGTTTGAACCCATGTACTCATGCATGCAGGGCAAGCGCCATAACCATGGAGCCACTTCTCCAGCCCTTTCCATTAGTCTTAATAATTTCCTATAGCCACACGAAATTTGTTCTCAAGTAAAAGACATGTAAAAATAAATAGGTATTCTGCAAAAATGGATGCTAAGACAATGTGATTCTGTCTGTCCCCAGCACTAGTCGTTAATTAATCCTTTGTAGCTCTCTAAAGTAGATTAGTAATTATACAAGTGTAAATGGGTAATAATATTTATTTATATTTACATCTGTACATTCTTTTGAGTCCATTTTCATGGAGTTAATTTCATTTGATTCTAGAGAACTCCTATAAAATTGCTGAGGCAAGCATTTTTAATGCCATTTTATAGATGCTGACACTGGAGGATCCTGATCTCATTCTTAATCAAGGATTCCTCCTAGGAAACCAGCCACGGGAAGACACACCACCCCCTCCTATAAAATCCTTTTTTGTACCTGATTCTAAATAACTATAACTATTCAATTTTAAGTCCATTCTCAGATATTTTGAGGTTTTCCATTTTTTCATCTTTGTTGAAAGCCATCCTGTGGTTTTCAGAGACCATGGTTTTAATATGTTGGTTTGGTCATGTGACAACTTTTAAGCTCTGTAAACATGTGTTATTAAGGTTGGTGCCTTGGGCATCACTAGGGAAGGATCTAGTAGGGGTAATTTGAAAAACTTCATCAGGATACCCATTGGTTTTGTGACATGGGCCCTGAAGTGAAAGTCTGAATACCATTTAGACTGTCTGTGACACACAGGAGATTTAGGGACATGGTGTTTAGGAAGAGGGTCTGTTTTCTCAACAATCAGGAGTCATCTAATGGGACAAAGATGATTGCAGTCCTGGTGTTGAGATGATTTCTTTACCTGCATTGAGATAGACAGTTCCAGGTGTGTGCAGTAACCACCATGTGACTGCCAATGGCTGTTAGCATGACATTAAGGGAAGTGTCAGGAATCTGCAGACTTTAAGAAAACAAGAGCCTTGCTCTTCTGGTAGGTGGAGGGTGGGAAGGGACCCTGGGCCAGCCCTGTAAGGGATCTGTCTCCTCCTGACTTTTCCGTGGTGGTGTTGCACACCTTCTGAATCTCAGAGCCCTTTCCTTTGGTTTTGATTGCTCCACTCTCCCTGATTACCTCATCAGCCCTTCTGCTGCTTCTCCTTGCTTTCTCCTCCTTCACTGTTGGGTCTTCAGGGCTCTGCCCCTCTCCTCAACATGCCTTTCGTTTTTCCTGAGCCATCTCATCCACTCTGGGAGCTCAGTACGTTCTCTGTGCCAGTGACTCCTCTCTAGTGTACACTGTTCCCTCAAGTACCAGATGACTCTCATCAGCTGCTTGGTAGACATTGCCCCCACAGTTTATCCTTTCCCTCCAAGAAAATCGTCCCCTTCCATCCAAAACAGACACCTGGGACTCATCTTCGAATTTATCCTCTTTCCCGAGCCCCACCTTCTACCTGTCCCTACAATGGCTGCCATCTGTTCCTTGGAATTCTGCTGTGGCTTCCTAATTGTCTCTTTCCCTCTAGCTATGCTTTTTGTTCATCTGTTTTCCAGGAGATTTTGAAGACTTTTCATGAGATGAACAGTCTGATCTTACCATGCCCCTGCTTCAGAATCCTCAGTGCTGTCTTCTTACTTCACAGTGAACACCCAGATTCTTAGCCTGGCCTGGGCTATTTGCAAGCTGGGTTTCAGACTCAACTCCCCCTGTTCTTCCTGGCTTCCTAAGCTGCCAACCCCTTAACTGATTGTGACATCCACAGTGACTCAGCTCTACCCACATCCCCCATCCCTTCACCACGCCAAGTCCTACCCGTCCTTCTGATCCATCTCAGCGCAATCCCTGCTCCCCCTCCCTGGGTGCTTCCACAGTGCCCTAGGCTTACCTGACCATCTCAGCCCTGACTACACTCTGTGCTCTGCAGCTACTGTTTGTTTCCGTTGCCAGTCTTGGGCTCCCAAAGGGCACTGGAAAAATGCTTGGCACATAATGGCACCTTCAAACATTTGTTGAATGAGAGAACGACTTCCTTAACAGTGAGGTGGACACAGCAACCCTTATAAAGAGGGTGTAGGGCCAGGTGTGATGGCACACACCTGTAATCCCAGTGACTGGGGAGGATTGGAAGTTCAAAGTCAGTCTCAACAATTTAGCCAGGCCCAAAGTAACTTAAGTAACTTAGTGGGATCCTGTCTCAAAATCAAAAGTGAAAAAGGGGTGGGGATGTGGCTCAGTGGTTGAGCACCCCTGGGTTTAATCCCTGGTACAGAAAAAAAAAAAAAGAGTGTGGGGCTAATACATGGCTCCCTAGCACACAAATTAGGTCTTTATGCCACTTTGTGCTCACTTGAAATTAGTATTCTTCCATCATTTGGTGTCTTCCTCAGCATTGGTGTTTGTGTTCTTTTATTCTAAAATGCAATGGCTTAGCATCTTTTTATTGAAAAGATTTCTTCATATTACACAGGTAGTACATGTCCATGTTGACGCTCTGGTGATACAGAGGGCTGTGTTTTTATGTGAAAGGCTACATGAGAAACTGTTAGAAGAAGTTCTTTTAAGAAAACAATCTGGTCTGTTCTTAGGGGAGAAATGGCGCTGGACAGCATCCGTTCATGTAGGGCTCTGTGAGAAGAAACTGGGTTTTTTTGTTTGTTTCTTTTTCTTTTTAAGTTCTGGCAAAGTGGTATAGAATTTGGTAGAGGACATAACAGACTTCACTGGGGTAGCTCAGGGCTTCTTGTTTTTGCTCCTGATCCTGAATGGTAGTTGCTCTCTCTTAAGTCTTAAGTTTTCTCAACTCAAAAAATCAAATGAGAACCACCCTGCCTTGCCTTTCTGTAGACATGGTAGTAATAATGAATGTGTCTTTAAAGTGTACTTGAGAATAGTATGTGGAAATGCTGTATGCATATGTGTATGTAGGTATATATGAAATTAGGTATGTAGGAGCTTTATGATTTTCTCGCTTTCTTTAACCCCTTCATCCCTGTGATAAACAGCGGGGAGTTTTTACCAACTTATACTCAATAACTAAAGCTTCAAAACATTCCTTAATTTAGTGGAATGGATCAGTATTTGGATAGGAATTTCGGGGGTAGGGAGGGAAGAGATGTATGTGCTGTGCTTTTAGATAAGTGTTGGATTTTTGTGAGCCGTGCTGTGCTACTATTTTGTAGGGAGGGAAACGGTACCAAGATAGTATCCTAGCCAGGGAGTCAAAATTGTGCCTTTTGGGCTGGAGTGGTGGCTCGGTGGTTACAGCGCTTGCCCGGCACGCGCAAGTACACAGGATCAAACCCCAGCACCCACAAACACAATTAAGTGTCAGAGCAACGAATACCATGTGAAAAACTCAATAAAAATTGATTCTCTCTCTCTCTCTTTCACTGTCCTTCTCTCTTTAAAAAAAAAAAAATTGTGCCTTTTGTGGCTGATCCGTGGTGCTTTGGAAAGGCAGGTTTTGAGGCTTTCTAAGACACCGCCTCAGTTCCCATACAGGGTGACTCAGACATGCCCTCGTCATTTCATTTGTTTTGAGTAGCTTATGTCACGTTAATAATTCACATGTCCAAAGGTTCAGTAGCAATCTCAAGTGAGATTTCTTAATACAATGTAAATAGTTTCTGTTAGCTGAAAGGAATAGGAAAAAGAGGATTATGTCCCAACAGGTTTTCTTCCTTTCTTCAAAGACTAAGGATCAGATACCTCTAGCCTTTCTTTCCCTGATTTCAACATGACTTCAAGGAGAAATTAGGAGCCCTGAAAAGACCAGCAGTGTATTTGTGTCCATGGCCAGCATCTATTAAGATGCGTGAACTGTCTGCATGATTTATAGTTGATGGGCAACTGATAAGTGTACCCCTGTTAAGCAGCACCGGGAGTTTACCACTCTTTTTTCTTTTTTTAAGAGAGAGGGAGAGGGACAGTGAAAAAGAGAGAGAGAGAAAGAGAGAATCAATTTTATATAGTTTTTCATGTGGCGTTCGTTGCTCCGAGACATTGTGTGCATGGTGCTGGGGTTTGAACTCGCATACTCGCGCATGCTGGGCAAGCATTGTAACCGCCAAGCCACTGATCCAGCCGGTTTACCACCCTTTTAAAAGTCTGACTCTTAAGGGACTGGAAATGAGATCTAATGGAAAGTATATGAAACTCATCAGGAATTCAGCTTTATGCAAACAAAGGGACTCATGAACAGGATTAATGCAAGAACATAGGCTTTTCTAGCACCTTTGGGATCATCTCCTTTCTTTGTAGCTTGTTTTTATGTTTAAGTATCTGTGGAAACAGGATGAGAGGAAATCAGAGAATGCTTTAGAACAAGATATGAAAACACTGATCATTTACTGGTACTATTTAAAGCACTCCCAGCTCTCTGGATAGTGAAAGATGTCAGCGGCACTTTCAGACAGATTAAGTATCTGTGGCTCAGCAACGGGACAGGATTCTTTCAGAGAACACAAATGAGGCCAAGTAAGTATGTGACAACTGATGTGCTGTGGTGGAACAGTTCTCAAGACCCCAGTCTCTGTGTCTGCTGCACCTCCACCAGTGTCACTTTGCCTTCAAGGGGAGCTTTAGTTTGGCTTCAAAATAAGAAATTTAAGGCATTGAGTATAGTAGTTCAGTTATATTCATCTTTATGTGCTTGGTACCTTCTGTTGTGTTTTGAAAACTGTCAAGGGTGGAGGATAAAGTTAAAAATAGTTGCTGTTTAAAGCATATTTGACACACGTGGCTGGCCATGTGTGCCTCTGCTTTGTGACTTATGCATAGAGCCATCTCTGGGGCAGCTACAAACAGTGACACCTTCTCCTGACACAACCTCGTGATGTGCCGGATTATCAGATGTAGGTGTGGAAACTGAAGCATCC
The DNA here is from genome assembly GCA_004027875.1 of Aplodontia rufa. Classification (NCBI taxonomy): domain Eukaryota; kingdom Metazoa; phylum Chordata; class Mammalia; order Rodentia; family Aplodontiidae; genus Aplodontia; species Aplodontia rufa. The sequence goes on along the minus strand of PVKS010000062.1, from coordinate 175,341 downwards.
ATCTTGACCCGGGCCTGTCTAGTGGGTCAGTTGCTGAGCCTAATCCACATTTCAGTAGCAAAGACTTCAGTGACTTTTTATTTAGGGCAATGTTGGTTTTCACACCAGGTAGCCAAAAAATGGGAATAATGATGTAATTCGCATGTAATGTATGCAGTTGTAGCTTTTGGCATCAGATAAATCTAAAAAACAGCAACCACGAAGCCAAACCTGAGCTTTGGCTTTAATGGGTCTTTTGAGGGAGGTTTCTGAAGGGAATGCGGTATTTGCTGGGAAGCTTTGAGATACACTGTTTTAGACTGTGGGTAAAAAACAAGGATTCCAACCTACTGAAGAGGGTAAGAAATTACCCTTGGAGGAAACCTTTGCATCTTGTGTTCTATTTTTGTGTAGCAAAGTGTTTGCTTTTGGTGTTAGACCTGCGCCAGCCCCAAATCTGGCTCAACCAATGCATCCTAGGTCTGCGTTCACTTTTCCTAAGTTTCCTTTTCCTCATCCATAAGACCCTTCTCTTCATAATCTTGTGAAGGTTGACAGAATGCAGAGTATAATAATGCCTACTCTGTAAGTGTTAAAAAAGTTAAAATTCCTCTATGGATTTTTTTTGGGGGTACTAGAATTGAATCCAGGGGGATTTTATCACTGAGTTATATCTACAGCCATTTTAAGAATTTTTATTGTGAGGCGCAGGGCCTTGCTAAATTGCTAAGGATCTTGCTAAATTGCCGAGGCTGGTGCTGAATTTGTGATCCTCCTGCCTCAGCCTCTGGAGTTGCTGGGATTACTGGTGCACATCACCACACCCAGCATAAGCCCTATATGTTATATGTGTTAAATAGTAGCTGCTGCCAGTGTTGTTACTCTTTTTACAAGAAAGTCTGTGGACTTTGAAACCAGGGAGCTTTTGGCCTTGAATTTCAGTTCCTCGGATAAATTGCCCGTACTGTTAGATCTGTAGTTCCTGCCTCAGTAAAATTGGGATGATAGGGGGTTAAAGGGGATGGAATTCTGGCGCCTTAGACCCTCAGTGGGAGTTTGTCCATGTTGTTTGTGCAGCAAGTTGTGAGGCATAAATTGCTCTGCTTATGGTTCTGAAAAGTCCACATCACATTTAGGAAAGGCAGGATTAGGAATGACCAAAGATGTAGTGGTTCCAGGCTTGTCCATCAGGGTGGAAATTCAGACTTGATTAACTTGCAGAGGTTTTAAGCCTCTCCTGCATTGCTGATGAAGCAGTGATGTCAGGCAGATAGATGCCAAGTGTGAGTCCACGGCAGTGGTCACCTCTCGAGTGGTGATTTCTCCTCCAGTACTGCAGTCTGTCTAATGCTTTTCAAATTAAGAGGTGACTATGGGCAATCTCATAAAATAGTAAAATACCAGAATAAGGAGGAAATGTGAGCATTAAGTAATCATACCCCAGCATGCTCATAGAATATAAAAATATTGACTGAGCAAAATAAAACACTTCATCCTCTGGTTATTGGCAGTCTGAGAATCCCAGGATTGAAGGGTTAATAGCAGGACGGGTGTGTGGAGATTTGTGGCAACAGATGGCCAGAAACCCAGGGCCAGCTCCCTCCTGGAGGGTTCCGCCCTAACCAGGCCAAGGGAGGGAATTGCCGAATTTAGGAGACTCGCCTGTCTGCGGTGCTGGACCCCACCTTCTCCCTCTGTCTGGGAGCACTCCACTGTCTCCTGCCATAGAGCTACCTGAATGTCCCTTGTTGCATCTGGGTGGAGCAGGAGTACCCGCTGCACTGGAGTGTGCCTTAGCCCTGCCCTGGAGACCCTTCCTCGTTTGCTGTCAGTTTGCTGGTTCTGAAAACCATCCCTGGCTGACACTGTCAAATACTCAAGTGATGAAAACCTGCCACCACCAGCCCTCCAGCTTTGGAGCTGTCCTTGTTCATCAGCACTCAGGAAGCCCTTGAAATAAGGTGAACAGAGAAAATATTGCCAGGACCTCTGCAGATTTACCCCCAGCCCTCTGATTGCACATACTAAAGTGCCGCTATCTGTGTAAATAACCTTTTCTTCTCCGCCTCCCTCTGCCCTCCCTGCTTCCCCCTCCCATGCTCTTAGACTCTCTGGCGTGATAAATAGCCAGGCTACTGCTCAGCGTGCTCCAACACCTGGGAATAATCATGCAAAAATAACAGTGAGAGACTGCCGCGCGTCTGTTCTTGACATTAACTTTCCTCAGTTTGACAGGCTGCCACCACCAGCTGTTAGACTTATGGGTCTTTTTTTTTTTTTTTTTTTTTCCCCTACTGGAGATGGCTGCTTTCCTGCTTTCCTCTTTTGGACTCTAATATGTTACATCAGTGTCCCATCAAGATGACAGAAAAGAGGTTGGACAAAGGAACCATAGCTAAAGCTGGACAGTTCTTTATTCTGATCTCTTTTTCTAATTATTATTATTAGACCAATAATGCCTCACTGACTTTTAAATGAGGAATACATTATTAGAACCATATTAGGGTTTCTCCCCCAAAAAGATATTCATGACCACCTTCGTTGAACTGCTCTTTGATGTAATAAGTCCTGACATTTCACCCTGTGGAACCAGACTACTCATTTAATTTTTTTAGTTCAGCCTTCAAATGTATTTTTAATAATGATAATAATATTTACAACAGCAGTAGCTCCTGTTTATTGAGTCTATTCTGGACCATGTGCCAGCATTATTTGTGTGATCTCGTGTAGGGTGGTCACTTTTGGTAGGTACTATTTCCATTTTGTCAGTGAAGACAGAGGTCCAGAGAGATTAAGCAACTTGCCTGAGGTGACGCAGCTAATGGTAAAGGTGGAATTCCAACTCCAATGACTGATGTCTGTATCCAGTGTCTGCCACCAGTGTCGTGGTTTTTGCACTCAGGCTACCAAGGCCTGTCCCTTGGATGTGGCTATACAATGCAGTTGTAATTTTGATCTATTTATGTGTTGGTTGGGTTAGTGTGACAGTCTTGCCCCATAAGCAGTTAGTCCATGAGGGCAGGGACCTGTTTGGTTTGGGCCAGCTCATTCCAGCATGTTGCCCACATAGCAGGTGTGCCCCATACTTATCTATTGGGTGAATATGTGATGGAGTTTAGGGAAGCAGGAGTAAATTTTTGGGGTGGCAGTCCATGAGAAGAGGTGCAATTACAGACAGATTAGTAGAAGACTTTTGTAGTAGTTTAGGACTCTTTGGGACTTCCGTGGCAATTGCATCGTTGCTATAAAACTATAAAATGGGGGTGGATTAAGCCAGTGGACTGCCGCCAGATGCCAGTGTATGAAAGAAGCAATATTTCCCCAGGCTGAGCTTCTCTGGGTTAAGCCCCTTTTTCTTGTACTTTTAACATACTTTAACCGCACTTAACCATGCATTTGGAGGGGATTATAGATTTATGTTAAATATAGTAGGATATAAAAAGAAGCTTTGTAAGGTTGTGTGTGGGGTTAGGAAACTGTAATATCAGACCAGGGACTTTCTTTCTTTCTTTCTTTCTTTCTTTTTTTTTTTTTTTAAGCCAGTGTTTACTGAGCTATGTAATGTGCTGAGCATTTGCTTTGCATGAATTATCTCATTGAGTCTTTGCTGTGACCCAATGAGGGGAGCTGTTATTATTACTCCCATTTCTTAGATGCAGAGAAGCCCCAGTAACTTGCTTAGGGTCCCACACAGCAAATACAGGGAGGGCCAGGATTTGAATCCCAGGTCCATCACCTTACGGGAAGGGGTCCTGTGGAATTTGTTGCCACCCTCTCTGCCTTAATGAGCTTCATAATTGAAGAGATTATGGTTCAGTGCATGGACCAGTGACCTGAGAAATCAGGGTAGAGTGTAGTTGATCTTTTGTATAAGGCAAAAATAACTATTGAGCATCCTTTAAAATTCTGTTTTACATATGATACATGTGGGTTTGTGGGTGACAGCACCATGAGATACACAGGAGAACTGAAACCTTTTTTTGGGAGGGAGCATCTTCCACTGGGGGCATTATTTGGAAGAAAGATTTGGCCACATTCTTTGAATTATTTACCTCCCACCCCTCCTTTGTCTCCCAGGTTATGTTGAGCTCTTATAAATTTTCTGCTTGTACTATGCTATTCCTCTGTGCTCACCCCAGCTGCCACTAGCGACTGCTTATTGCCCTTACACAGTACAGGCAATTTTCTCTCAGTAGGTTGGACTTGGTGACCTTCTTGTTGGAACATTCTATGATTGTCTCGGGGAAAGGTTAGAAGCACAGACACCAGCTACCTGTGCCGGAAAGGGTGAATGGGAAGGTGGAAGTGAAGCTCAGCCATGGCTGATGCCTTGAGGAATGTGGGCCCAGCATAGCACATTATCCAATTTTATTTTAAGATATAATGGAAATTCAGACCACTCTCTAATGTTCCATGTACTGGCAAAAAATTGGAACATTTTTAAAAGTAACAGCTGAGTGGGTACAGTAGCACACACCCGTAATCCCAGCAACTCAGGAAACTAAGGCAGGAGGATTACAAGTTCAAAGCCAGACTCAGAAATTTAACAAGACCTTGTCTCAGAGTAAAAGATAAATAGGCCTGAGGACTGTAAGGGCTGATGATGTAGCTCAGTGGTAAAGAGCCCCTGGGTTCAGTTCCCAAACAAAACCAAAACAAACCCCAAAAGCATATTTGCCAAATAAAACACTTCTGGAGTAGGTGTAATTCCCTACCTCCAAACCCATTTCCAATTTGGTGACCTCTAGAGAAGAGCACCCTGCCAGAGATCACATGGGTAGTCTTTGAACTCCACTGTCTTCCGAAGGGAGACGGGAAGGGGCTGCTTGGGGGAGAAGGCTGGGCTCCCGTTCCTCTTCTCAGGAGGCATGGGTGATGTCCATTCGGTGCCTCTGGGAATGGAATATTTGAGCTACCATGAAGGAGAGAAGCTAAGAGAGAAATTTACTTGTATAAGTAACAAAATTGAATCTTTAAGTCTATTTATTACCTATCAGGTTTGAGGGTTTTAGATTATTCTAACGTTGTATATTTATAGTTCAATATCTCTGAACCTTAGCATTGTCATTTAAAAACCTGTTGGACAGGGTTCCAGTTTCCCACCTATAATATCACCAGTTAAACTTTAACCATTGCATTTGGATTGTATTAATGGAAATAGGCACAGTTAACTTATTTGTAGGCCAATAGGGTAACATGGCCTCTCCCTCAAGCCAGTCAGATTCTTTAGAAATTTGGTCTTTAAGTTGGATGTGATGTGCACACCTGTAATCCCAGAGACTTGGGAGGCTGAGACAGGAGGATTGCAAATTCAAAGCCAGCCTGAGCAGCTTAGTGAGGTCCTAAGCAACTTAGCGAGTTCCTGTCTCAAAATAAAATATGAAAAGGGCTGGGGATGTGGCTCAGTGGTTAAGCGCCCCTGGGTTCAATCCTTGGTACCAGTCCCCCCAAAAAAGAAATTTGGGCTTTGGCCTGGGTAGAGTTTGTGCTTAGCATGCAGGAAGCCATGGGTTCAATCTCCAGCACCACAAAAACAAAGAAAAGGAGGAAGAAGGAGGAGGAGACAATTAGATCTTATATAAATATCATGAATAATATGGGGGGCAAATTGGTAGGAAAATAAATATAGGAATTTGGTCTAGAAACGTTGTACTAGGATTTGTTATCAGTATGAGAAGGCTGAAGAATACATTTTCTGGTTGAGGAAAATGGACTTCAGAGGCATTAAGTGACTCTACAAGGTCACAAAGTAGTATCAGAGTTGGCGCCAAAATCCTGGTGTCAACATGTCCTGCTCCCTTCATTGCCTCATTGTGTCCTCATCTCCAAAATCAAGGAGCTGACGCTTTCTAAGACTCCTCACTTCTTTTTAATTTTATTCCATTTTCTTGTGTATTCCTCTGAAGCCATCTTTGCTATCTTGGTATTAATGTAGGCTGTGAATCAGGCCACATAAAGAATACTTCCAAAATATTGTTCCATTTTGTCCTTATAGTTTATATGCATAGCATCAAATTTCAGTCAGTTTACAGCCAACCATACAAATTATGAAGTTTTAGGAAACAGGCAAAAAAAAAAAAAGCGTGGCAGTAACTGATTTATAGTTTTCTTTCTTTTTTTAAATTCTTGAAAGTGATTCTAATCACACACTGCTTTTTAGTTATAACAAAGACTACAAGGTAGCATTGGATTTCTTTCCCCTGCCTTAAATTTGCTGCCTTTGAACCCGTCTCGTCATCTGTCAGCCCCATTTAAAAATAGGAACTATTGGTGCGAACTTTGATCCACATTAAGCTGCATTACCCCAAATCATAAATCATCATGTCTGGGGTTTGGGGTTGCAAAATGGTTTTCTCCCTTGGACTCTGTGATCAAGAATATAGAACAATAAAAAGCATGGAGCAAAGGGAGTTTTATGGCAGTTTTGAGAGCAGGAAATTAAGTTTTTTTTAACATGCAGATGGGTGAAGGGCTGTTCTATTGTGGCTTGAATTACTCAGGCAAATGGACACCAGTTTGTCATTTTAGTGAAACACAAACTGTAGAGGTGGTTCCTACAGGCATTTGAACAAGGAGCCCACGCAGATGACTGCTTTAGCTGTTTAACAAGAAGCACCTCCCATCTGACTCTCCTGGAATGCACCCTTTTTGTTTTGTTTTCTTACTTTTTTTTAAACAAAGATTATAATATTGGGAGCTGGGGCAGAGGTTTGGCCTGCAGTTACAGCTACAGCGCTTGCCTGACACGCGTGAGGATGCAGGTTTGAACCCCAGCACCACGTACACAACGAAGTGTCGGAGCAATGAAAGCCACACAGCTCTCACTGTCCCTCTCTCTTAAAAAAAAAAGACTATGATGTTACATCCATAGCCAAGTGACTACAGGGGATAATGGGCTATATAGTAAACAAATAAGATCGCATTTTACCAGAATGACCTTCTGTGTGTCTTTTTAAACATTTATGATTGTTAGGCCAACTGATAATACACAGGGTGTCATCCTTTATATGCAAGCTGTATCTATGTGCTACACAAGGACATAGGGTAATCTGGAGTCCTATTATGGGCGTGTTTTGTGTGGTTTTTCCCACAACCAATAATCAGTCCAGGGTCAAAGCTATTCTGTAGTGGCTTCAAGTTGGTAAATGGGCCAGAAGAACGAATGGTTGGTTAGAGATCTCTACCTATGTAGTATGTGCAGAGGCTTTGATTCATCATGCCTGACTTCTAGACTGGTAAAGAATTCTCTCCTTTGCTGACCTCTTGGTGTTAGGGGTGCAAAGGAGATATCTTTGCACCACAAGATCTTGTACTTGGCTGTTATTTCTGTTTGCTGTATGGAGAGAGCTACTGAGCCTTGGTTAAATTCATCAGGGATATTGACAGATTGAATCACCAAAGCATTTGTGCCCTGGAAGAACTAATGTTCTTCTGAAGTTGGGCACACATATTTATTTCTCCTCTTTTATGAATTCTGCTAAACTTTGCAGTAGACCACTTAATTAGGAGTTGATGTTTAATACATGCTAATAATCTCCAGTTTATGTGTTTCAATGTGTGTAATCAAGTTTATATATTTTATATATTCAGCAGAGTAAGTTAATATATTTTAGTAGTGATTTAATTCATTATGGTTTATAAAGTACTTTGAGAACAATTTTAGTCCATCTCGTGTACTTAAATGTCCAATAATGTAGGCCTTATTGTTTATTGGTATTTATTGGAGTTTATCCTTTGGAAAAGCTTATAATTTTGAAAATAAGATTTCAGTACAAGTGGGAAATAGTCTTAATTTTGCAGCACATTTTTTATGCACATTACTGAGATTAACAGGTTGTCCGTTGGTGAATTTAGAACATTGAAGGCCTGGCTATAATTCAGGAAGCTAGCGCTGTTATATTTACCTTGTTTGGCATGAAAAAATACAATGCTCATTTCTATTCTACTTTATATTTTGGCATCATTAAAACACTCATAGCATATTATAATTGCAAATGGAATTTGGAATGATGATGTATTCTAGAAGCGATGTAAACAGATTGCATTAAAAAGAACTGGGAATGCAGCGCCACTGCAGTAAGCCTGTCTGTCTTTCAGGTTGACCCCCTGTTCACAGTGCCAGCACCACCACCACCGATTTCCAGCAGTCTCACGCCTCAGATTCTACCCTCCTACTTTCCCCCATCCTCATCCAATATTGCAGCACCAGTTGAACAGCTTTTGGTTCGGACTCGTTCCGTGGGTGTCAATACGTGTGAAGTTGGAGTAGTGACAGAGCCAGAGTGTCTGGGGCCCTGTGAACCTGGGACCAGTGTGAATTTGGAAGGGATCGTGTGGCATGAAACAGAAGAAGGTAAATACAATTTATTTTTCTTTATTTTCCTATGTCCTCCACCCTGTGTTGTGTTCCTGTCCATCTGTAAGGGGAATTTGTTTTGTGGTATTCAGAGAGGAAAGGAAAGTGGTTTTCAGGCTCTCTGGATTTTTTGTTGACATAGAACTGTTCATCTTCTTGTTCATGAATGCGTTTACCTTTAAGATGAGTTAGTGCTGCTAAAAATGGTTCTTCACTTGAAGTGCTAACATGGAAGGGCCGGTGAGAAGCAGGGTCAAGGGTAACTTGGTCCTAAAAGGTTGCGGAAATCAGGCAGGGAGCTAGATGACACATCCATTTTATTCCTGGTGTGCCAGCCAATGGTCCGTCTTGGTGTGATTGTGTTGTGTGTTGTGGAGGCTTGCATTTACCTTCTGAATGGAGCAAGGGTTCTTGTGTGTAGCGAAGACCATTGTCATGATGTGATTGTGGCTGGTTGGTGCTCAGAGCTAATGGAGCCAAGGTCAAAGGCTTATGCCCTAGTTGAGCCAGGCATCTCTTCTATGGCTAGAGACAAGGGACCTTTCCTGCCCCTTAACTCAGCAAGCCATTTGGCAAGGGCAGTCCATTAGTCACAAGGGAAACAAGGTACAAGAGAAATGGATTGATCTGTCATTGCATTGGAAAAATAAATCAGAGCATGTGCCATGCTGGAAGTGGATCCACATCAGGGTTGGCCACGTCTCATAGCACATGGCCATCAGGTACAGAGTGTTTCAGATGGCCTTTGTCATTAACAGGCCGACAAATCCTGAAAACCAAGGATTGAGAGCTGCCCTGCTTCCTTCAGAATGAGTTGAGGAATTAAAGAAGTATGCCCCGACCTTCGTCCCCAAAGGCAGGGGCGGGGGGAGGGAATAGGAAAGTCATCAAGGAAGATGGAGGGTGGGAGTTAGGGGGCTTATCAACCCAATGGGGAACCTTTGACTTCCATGAGAAGCCCAACTAACACAGGGGTAAAGTAGAGGGAAACATGGGATTGGGGGAAACTCAAAAAGGGGAGACCATGGACTGGCATCAGCCTGAGCTTGCTCTGTCATTATGTATGTGTCACAATTCTGTGGCAAAGATTCCCTCCTAAATGTAAGACTATGTTGAATGAATAAGAGAGAGAGAGAGAAGTATGAAGAGAAGTATGCCCCAGGGTACACCAGGGGGAACAAAGGAACATGAAGAACCAGGGAGACCTTTTCTCTCCATTTAAGCTAGACTGTTCAAGGATGAAGGGGAATGACAGTTGTGAGCATCACTGTCATTTGTTAGAAGAGTAAAGACAGGGATGAGAGTAAAAAGAGTCTGAGACTCAAAATCATTCATGAGGTTCCCTGCATCAAGGGGAAAATATTGAGGGCTGAAACTCAAAGGGAAGAGGTAGAATATGGACAGAAGAGACTGACTGAGTAGGAAGGGGAATATGTGAGGGGAGTAATTGTTGGGCAAGAAGTAGCTCAAGTTGTTTCAAGATTCTTAGATAAAGCTTTGAATTCTGCTTATTACATTACACATACTCTTGTCTGATATGTTTCATAATTAGATAAAAAATTGTGCAGATAGTGCCAGTAAGGGAGAAAAGACTTAATTATACAAGAAAAGGAAATGAAAATAGTAGCTATAGTGTGCTCTCTAGTTTTTTTAAATTGAAGTGATTGTTAAAATTTACTTTTGGCTTTAGAAATTTTGGGGTTTTTTAATCTTCTCCCTCATTATATTTCTAATTGGGGTTTTTTAGACATTCTGAGAAGCAATTTAAAACAATACTGTGAAACCACATAGGGAGGAGTTGATGTAAGAGGAGCCAGAATTAAATTTTTCTTAGTGTGCTTGTTTATTGGGGATTCCTCCCCATAGCATGAAGGCGAGCTTCCATCTTGCCACCTCCTTTCCGGTCGTGGGGGTCATGCATTTTCCCTTCCCTTAGATTTTCCTTGGAGCAGAAGCGGTGGAGAAGGGTTTCAGACTGATGCCTATGTGGAAAAGTATGGAAAAGGCATCAAGACATTAATAAGGTCACATTTAATTAGTTTAGGTATAAATTCTCAGGAACAGAAAAAGGATTTAGAAGGAACAGAGGTTAACTGCCGTACTTTTGAAGTCACCTTTCCTTGTTTCTGGATACTTTGCTCAGAAGGGTGAAGCACTGTCTTCCCATTCTTAGCTTGACTCAGCACCCATCAGTTCATTGCTTGTCATGATTTTATTTATTTAAATGTGGGCTAGGACTGAGTTCCTTCAATGTGACCTCACTGGGTGGTAGATGTTGTAAAATTAGCCACAAATTTTTCAGGGACACCTTGGGTTATTTTTCAGTTTACTTAGAAGTCTGTTTGGTTTCGACTTTTAACCTTAGCCTCTAATAAAGGATAGAATTATTTAGAAAAATACAATCTGTATTTAAAAACTATAGCAGTATATGAGTTGAAGTGGAATTCCATGCTCTGGTCATATGCTTAAATCATATGCTAAGATATGATTATTATTATTTGGTAATGTCATATGTGAAGCCTCACACTCCACACTGTCCTTTGAAAAGCCACTTTGCTAATTCTGCTGACTTACCTGTTTTTGTATGATGTCATCCATCCATCTCTGGGATGTCCTTGTTCATTCATACGGTGGACTCAGCTTCAGAGGGTCAGGCACCATAGTAGGACCATGGAAGCTCTGACCTTCTCTTTACTGCCTCTTATTTTCTGGGATTTGGGATGTGTGGATGTTTACCATGGTGATGAGAAGGAGCCAGAAATGTTAATAGAGTTGTTTTTGCCAAATAAAACTAAACTTTTGACCTCTGTAGAATTTTAGAACTCATCTTCATGAAGGGTTGAGTTGTAGGAAGTGTGTTTAATGTGCAAGCATTTGAAGAGTGTTCCATTTGCATTCTTTTCTCAGTACAATGTACCAATGTAAAAATGGAACTCACTTGACCATTAAATTTTCCCTTTTGAGAAAAACAAAGAGAGACACAGAATAAACACATTTGGAGACAATTTTTTGGCAGAGCTAAAAGAGATGGTTTTGGGGGAAAGGGAGGGGAAGTAAGTAAGATTCAGTAGTTTGGTAGTACTAGGTTTCCCTAAACAAAGAGCTTCGAGTGCAGCACTTATAAAACTGTCAGGTGCTTTGACTAATGTTCTGTAGATTGAGATGAGTAAAATCCCTTCCCTGGTGGTTTTATACCAAGTGTATTATAGTGTGAAAAAAACTGGTAGTGTTTTTCACAAACCTAATTTGTTATGTACATTCACTTGTGTGAAAGTTTTGTACGTGTGTGTATTTTAACGTCCTAGAATTTTAAGAGTTTATATTGAAAGTCTTTGGGGAATGCTGAATATTCTTGTGATTTCTTTGGCTGTGATGGGGAACTGTGAGACTGGAATATGAAATCCCTATTTAACACATAATTGTTTCCTGTGCTTGGAAATCCTCATTATTTGGAGTGTTAGTGTTTTGTTACAATCTTTGCCCCCAGTGTTACTGCCAGTACATGAAGTCCTGGCTTGTCTAAGAACCAAGATGTGTTCAGAAATAAAGTGTTGCTAGTGAAGTTCCCTCTGGAAAAAATTAGTGGGTTTCAGATCATGCTTAACAGGAGAGAAAAACTATTACTACATTTGGATGTTTGGTTGTTCCACTCTGATCTTTCTTTAAGGTGAATGCATAGGAGCAATGATGTATTGTACAAAATTACTCACAGATGTTGGAAAGAATTTCCTCAGTATTTCATTCCTGACATTTGGGACACACATGCCTATGTATAATTATTTGTTTGAAAATTTTGCTCTTTTTTGGGGAAAAAAAACCCCCATGGTATATAGAGCAATATGTGTAAATGCATATGTGTTGAACTTGACTTTTTAGCTCTCATGGATATGTTTTCATTTTGCATTTTGTTGAATCATGTTACTTATTTTTTTGGGGGTGGGGAGGATACCTAAGAACATACTTGGTTCAACTAAGTCTATGGTTCATTGTTGATGACTGTCATTTACCCCTGCTTTAACACTATCATTCCCATCCCCTCTACTCTCTTAATGATTAAACAAAGTTACTGAACAAAAGTGAAAGAAAGAAACTTGGTATTTGCCAATGATGGCCTTTCAGAAATCCATAGGTTATAGGGCAGTGGTTCATACTACTGTGCCTTTGAATTACCTGGGGAGTTTCAAAAACATGTAGACATCCAGGTGCCACCACAGCATTTACCTGGTCTGGGTCGGTGACATGGTGCTGGTGTTTTATCAGTGCCTCTTCAGGTGATTGTAATGTGGAGACAAGGTTGAGAACTCCTATCTCAGGACAGAGCAGAAGGCTGAGCCCTTTGCCAGTTCCTTGACCGTTTCGCTTTAAGGAAGTCACATGTATTATTGTCTCACGTTCCAAAGTGTAAAATGCACAGGGCACCTGCCTTGTTTACCACAGAGGAGATAGTGCCTGTCCAGGTGCTGAAGTGTGGCAGGTGAGCATGGTTGTCTAATGACCAGTGAGAGAGGGTTCAGTCTTGAACCTCAAGGTGAGCGCCACTGAGGATTGGCAGGGCGTCTCCATCGACTAATTGATACCACTCTTTTGGCTTTGCTGTTGATTTCTCAAATGAGCCAGACACAGTAGTTTCATTTCTGTGTGGTCTCTGCTGAATGATTTTTGGAATAGTTTAGAAACCCTTAGTAGTAAGGAAAGTGGTTAAGGTAGCAATGAAAGAGTTGTACTCAGAGAGAGTCAGAGGGAGTTTTTGGAAGGGACAATGGGACTGCAAATGGCAGCTTAGGATAGGGAGTGTGATTTTAATGGGAAGACTTGGCCCGAGGTGTGAGAGGGGGAATGCTCCCTGCTCTGTAGGGCATTCTGCACCTGATGTTCTGTGGGTTTGGCTTCCAGGAAAGACAAGAGATTTGGAGAATTAATGTTTTAAAGATAATTAACTGGAGAAATAAATCTTTTCTGAGTTACTAGAGATGCCCTTATATTCTTCTGCTTCCTTTTTATCTCCAAAGTTATCAATGTGCAGTTATACGGGTTTTAAACTTATTCATTAAAAGCAAACCATCCTGTGTAATTGAGGATGGGCCTAACATATGGTATTGTTATTCCTATTCTGCAGTATTTACTTACAATCTTCTAACTTCAAATGGAGCATTTCTTTTAAAATTCCGATTGCCTTGAGTAGAGATTAAACATTAATCCAGGCTGACTGTGTTTTCAGTAACTGAGCATGGAGTTTGTACAGTAATTGACTGAGATATTATTTTTATCTCTGTGATTTTACAAACTCAACTTTGACTTACAAAGGGAGTAAGAGGAACACTTTCAACTTGTGTGTTTCATTACACTCACATCAGTGATGATTATAACCATGCAATCATGGGTTACTTTAAGATGGCCAATGGTCGGTGCTGTCTGGGAGTGCTAACTGGCGGTAAATCAGCCCCAATCCAGAAGGTGAGTTTGCTCGATAAGCATAGTTTAATCACTGTGATAATAGGAAAAGGGGTGTAGCCTGGATTCTCACCAGATTGCCACAGAGGTTTTGAAGGGCTGAAAGAACTACCTGTTTGTCCTACCCAGTATATGGACCATCAGCCTCTCCCTTACCTTTGCCATTTAGCAGTAGGGTTTGCCCTTGAGAGAGTACATTGAGATCATTGGTGGCAGAGCAGCCCAAAGGTGGCTGTGTCCTTCCAAAGTGCACTTTGATTTCTTCCCACTTACAGAAAAGGCAACCCAGTCTGAAAATTAGACCTCTGTATTTGTTGGACTATCTGCTGTTTGATTGCCTTCAGTTATTCTTAGTGGTGATATCATTTCTTTCTTTTCTTCCTTCCTACCTTTCTCTCTTTCTTTCCTTCTTTCTTTTCTTCCTTCCTACCTACCTTTCTTTCTTTCTTCCTTCCTTAAGACAGGGTTTCTGCCATGTTGCCCAGGCTGACCTCAAACTCCTGTGCTCAAGTGACCCTCTCCCCTCAGCCTCCCCTGTTACTGGAATTATAGGCTGACACCCGTGCCAGCAAAAAAAAAATGTTAAAAGTGGTTTGTATAATAAACAACAACAGAACTCATCGAAGTATTTTCTTTTTAAGATTAATAAAACTTATGTTGCCAGCTACAGAGAGTATAAATGGGGGGTGGATCTTCACATGGCATACAGTCGACAATCAGTAAAGATTTATTGAATGCAGAGGAGGAAATGATTCAGAGAGGTTTCATGGGTTTTGTGCCATTTTCCTGGGTTTGTTCTGATTTATGCCTGGCCCCACTTGTTGCATGCTTTCCTTATGAGGTGCTGTAGTCAAAGTTTGGGTAGAATGAGTGGCTGTATATTTTGTTGCTCAGCAGCAACATGCATGGCACTTTATCTCTTGCCAGTGTGAAAAATATACTGCTCTCAAGTAGGATTCAGTTTCCTGATTTCAGACCAAACATTTAATTCCTGGTTCATTTGTGTATGTGTGTTGGTGTGGTGACATTAGGTGTTAAGTGATGCAGCCCTAGCTCTTAAACTCTCCATGTAGTCATTTTGTTATCCCGTTTTGTTGGTTGATATTGTAGCTAAACATTCGTGTGTGCGCGTGCGCGTGTGTGCCTGTTTTACAGGAAATCAAACCCAGAGCTTCATGCTAAGTGCTACACTTCTGAACTGCGTCTCAGCCCTTTTATAACTTTTTTTATTTTGAGACAGGGTCTCACCGTATTGAACTTGCAATCCTCCTGCTGCAGACTCAGGAATAGCTGGGAATACTAGGTTTGTGCCAACATGCCCAGCATGAAACTTACTACTATATATGAATACAGAATGTAAAACATTTAAAAGTAAGCTTTTCTTAGGACATGGGTTAAAGAAGTTGTCTCATAGGACTTGTGTGTATGTGATATTGCCCTGTCTGCTTCTTTATTTCTTTCCTGTAAAGAAGGAATTGATAAGAAAATTTTGAAAATCTTGACATTATAGGGATTTTGAACTGAAGATACATTTCTAATTGCAAAATGGAAATGTTCTCATTAGTTGCAAAGATTATCTGTTGGCCCGTCTGACCGTATTGATCTAAGTATTTCATTGATTTTTTTACAATGTTTATAGCAGCTTTATTGAGATGTAATTTTTACCTACCACACAATCTACCCATTTGAAGTGCACAATTCGTTGGTTTTTAATATATTCAGAGTTAAACAACCATCATTTACAATTAATTTTAGAATGGTTTCATCACCCCTAAAGAAATCCTGTGCCCTGCCAGTGAACAGCTCTTGTCCCTGTCACTGACCTTTACATCTTTGTCCTTGTGTATTTTATGGCTAAGACAAGGCACTGATTTGCTGAACACTTAATCTGTGCCAGGCACTGTGCTGAGTATACTTACTGGGTGGTTTTCTTTATGCCTCAGAACAAAATCCAAAGTAAGCTTGCCTTCCTTATCCACATTTTAATAGTAAAGTATCAGAGATTCACCTGTGCTGTCCGGCAGCATGCTGAGTCGGATTTTTTTTTTTTATTTGTTAAACATGGCCTTACCATTAGGAGGGATTCATCATTCATAGTCAAATAATCACGGACAAAAGTATAATGACAGAATAAGTCAAGGCTGGTGCCAGTGCATGGTTTATCCCCCTTGGGTTCCCCATGGTTCCATGTTTCCCCCTACTTAAACCCCAAGTTAATTGAACTTCTCCTGAAAGTCGGAGGTTCCCCTCTGATTAGATTCCCCCGTCCTACCTCCTTCTGGTCTCCTTGATGTCCTTCCTATTCTCTTCCCCTCTCCCTACATACCCCAGGAACCTAGTCAGAATTTTTACTCCCTGTAGTTGGACCTTCAAAAATCCTTGCATTTTACACTATTCCTGGGTTCTGGATTTCTATCTACCATCACTCAGAAATTCCTGTGTATTTCTCAAAATTCTGTATGGAAAGAGGGAATAAGATGTGGTATAATGGCTAGCTTTTCTGTTTTAAGCATGGCACGATAGGAATGTCTATAGTTTTAGCATCTGATTTTGGCAGTTGTTCTAGCATGAGCCTCAGCTGGGCTGGTGTGTACAAGCCCTCCCTTGCAGCCCCCCTTTGCTGGGAGCTGCTTGCTTGCACAGATTCCCTGCTGTTTTGCTCAGGGTTGATCCCTAGTGTTTGGCATAGAGTGATTGCATGGTATTTACTTGTTGACTATTAAATAAATTCATGGAATAAACTGATATGTTCTTGGTACCTGTTTAAGTTTGAGTAGTGTAACTTAAGAGTCGGGAATATATTCTTTCAAGTTAAGTTTGGTCTAGACAGTTGCAAATAGTTCCAGAAGCCTAGTTTGTCACTGATTTTTTTTTTTGATCCATTGTAAAATTGGATTATATTTCAGCTCTCAACCTTGTCGCCATTAGGCTAATTGGAACAAAAGGAGAGAAACAAAATATTTGGCGTGTCTTTTCTGTTAAGTCATACATATCCTCAATAATGGCTTCTATTTTCTGATTATAAAAGGAATACATGACCATGTTAGGACATTTGGAAAGAAAAGTAGAAATGTAGAAGGAAAAAATCTGTAATCTCACTATTCAGGTGATCATTTACTTTCTTTGAATCAGATTGCTAGCTACAGGTACAGAATTGTACAGCAGGTCTCTAGAACGTAGTAACCTTGCATAGCTGACTGCTTCGCGTCAGGTCCTCAAGGTTCATCCCACTGTGGTTTTGATTTGCATTTCCCTGAGGTTAGTGATATTAAACATCTTTTCACATACTTTCTGGCCATTTGTACGTCTTCTTTGGAGAAATATCTATTCAAGCCTGTTGCCCATTTGGCAAAAACAAAACAAAACAAAACAAAACAAAAAAATTGGATCATTTGTTGTTTTTACTGCTGATTTGAAGGAGTACCTCATGCATTTTGGATATTAATTTCTTTTCAGATATGAGGTTTGCAAATATATTCTTCCATTCCTTAAGTTGCTTTTATACTTTGTTCAAGTTTCCTTTGCTCTGCAGAAGGCTTTTAGTTTTAGGTAATCCTGTGCAACTACTTTTACTTTTGTTTGTTGCCTGAGTCTTAGATTTTTAAGTATTCATTTAAAAAATTAGGTAAGTTCATTTAGTGAATGCATTCATTTTTAAGAAAATTTTGTGCTTTAGATTCACAGCAAAAATGAAAGGAAGATATAGAAATTGCCTGTATAATTCTTGCCTCTACACATGCATGGCCTCCTCCATATCTGCATTTCCAGCTGGAGTTGCTCATGTGTTATATTTGATGAACCTATATCAACACAGCATTGTTAACCAAAGTTCACAGTTTACATTAGGGCTCACTCTTGGTGTTGTGTAATCTATGGGTTTGGACAAATATGTCATAACAGGCGTATATATACCATATAGTATCACGCAATTATGTTCCTTTTCCCTGAATATCCTCTGTGCTGCCTGTGCATCCCTCCCCACCCTTCACCTCTGGCAACCTTTTATTGTTCACACAGTTTTGTCCTTATCAGAATGCCATAGAGTTGGAGTCATACTGTGTGTAGCCTTTTCAACTTGACTTGTTTTACTTACTTATATGCATTTAAATTTCCTTTGTGTCTTTGCATGACTGATAGTTGATTTCTTTTGAGCACTAATATTCTACTGTCAGGCTAGATCATATTTATCCATTCACCTACTGAAGGGCATCATGGTAGCTCCCAAGTTTGGCAGTTAAGAAAAAGCGGACACAAAGAGGTTTTCAACTCCTTTGGCTGAATACCAGGGAGTAGTGTGATTGGTGGGTTATATGGTAAGAGTTTAGTTTTGTAAGAAACTGCCCAGCCATCTTCCAGAGGGTCTGTACCGTTTTGCATTCTCTCCAGTGGTGAAGGAGAGCTGTCCTTGCTCCCCATCCTCAGCAGCAGCAGGTTTCGTCAGAGCTCTGGGTTTTGGTCGTTCTAATAGTTATGAAGCAGTGTCTTGTTTTAATGTGAATTCCCCTAATGACGAACGACACGGAGCCTCTTTTCTCTTATGCTTCCTTGCCATCTGTGTTTGTTTTGTTTTGTTTTTTCTTTTCTTTGTCAAATGTTAAGATCTTTGGCCTGTTTCTTTTAGTAGGGTTCATTTCCTTATTGAGTTTTAAGAGGTTTATTTTAGATAGTAGTCTTTTATCAGATAGGTTCTGCAAATATTTTCTCCCAGTCTTTGTCTTTTCATTGTTTTGTCAGTGTTTTTATGCAGAGTAGAAATTTCTAATTTTAATGAAGTACAGCATGTTAATTCTTTCTTTCATGGATTGTACCTTTGGTGTTGTATCTAAAAAGTCATTGTCAAACCCAAGTTCATCAATATTCGCTTCTATGTTATCCTCTAGTTTTATAGTTTTGCATTTTACACTTAGGTCTGTGATCCATTTTGAGTTTATTTTTTTAAAGGGCATAAAGTTTGTATCTAGATTCTTTCCTTTTGTCCTTTTTTAATTTTTATACATGAATATCCAGTTGTTTCAGCTTATTGGTTAAAAAGATTACCTTTTCTTCTTCCTCTTGCCTTTGCTCCTTTGTCAAAGATCATTTAACTATGTTTACATGGGTCTGTTTCTGGGCTCTAATGCTGTGCTCCTATATGTGTCCCTTCTTTTGCAGTTACCATCCTGTGTTGATTACTATAGCTTTAAAGTAAACCTTGAAGTCAGTTAGCAGTAGTCCTCTGACTGTTCTTCAATATTGTGTTGGCTATTTTGGCTTTTCTGCCTATCCACAAAGACTTTAGAATCAATTTGTAATATCTACGAAATAATAGGAATTTTGATTACGATTACATTGAAACTGTAGGTCAAGTTGGGGAAAACTGACATCCCGACAATATTGTCTTTCCACGAACATGAAATATTTGTGTATTTATTTAGTTATTTGATTTTTTCATCAGTTTTGTAATTTTCCTTATATAGATCTCATATGTTTTTTGTTACATTTATTCCTAAGTATTTCAGTTCTGGGGATGATAACATAAACGGTTCCAAATGCATGTTTTAATTCCATGTATTCATTATTGGTATATAGGAAAATGATTGACTTTTGTGTAATAACCTTATATCCTGCACCTTGTTTTAATTCTATAATCATTTCTAAGTATTTACTCTTTTTTCTTCCTTTTTTTTTTTAAATGCTGGGAATCCAACCCAGGACCTTACTTGTGCTAGAAAAATGCTCTACCAGTAAGCTACTGCACAAGCCCTTTACTTCTGTTTTCGAGATATGGTCTCACTAAGTTGTCCTGGCTGAGCTCTAATTTATGATCATCCTGAATAGCTGGGATTACGGTGTGCACCACCACACCTAGTTCTTACATTATTAAAATATTCTCTGAGAAGCATTTTTCTTTGCTGTGATATATTCCATGGAATGGACACAACAGAGCTTAATTTAAATTCTTCTAACAGTAGACATTTACATTGATTTCCACTTATTAGATAAATGTAAGCAGCATTACTTAATGCATGAAGTGTTTTTTTGTTTATGCATTTGGAATTGTTATGTTGGAATCAGTTTGCAAGAAACTGAATTGCTGAGTCATTGGAAACAAACATTAATGTGCTGAACACATTTTGCCCAACTGCTTTGGTTTATGCTTCCCGCCTGGATGAGAGTGGCTCTCTCTCCCTGTGCAACTATGGACCCACTGACATTTCAGAGAAAACAGAGACGAGTTTTAAAGTCATAAGCATAACTTGTCCATATCCAGGTTCCTACACTTAACAGAAAGGAAGTGAGACATCATACCCCCTTGTAGCACACATCGCAATGATTCAGCAGAAGAAAACACGCTCACAGGATGCTCCAAGAGAAGACCCGCTGGGGCGCTTGCCTCAAGGAGGGACTTGCTGTGGATGAAAGGTTTGGATTTCACGTCTCCTTGTGCCTAAAATGACATTTTACAACTCCCTGCCACCAAGTGAAGACAATTAAAAGACACTTCTAAATAGGAGACATTTAACACCCAGGGGAGAAAATTAGTTTGTCACACATCTATTCAGGACTAGGAGGAATCTGAGCCACTTGTGTTTCTGCCTTTGCCAACATCTATCTTAGGGGTTCTGCTCCTTCAGAATAAGAAAGGATGAAGGACCAGATTTTTCTAGAAAATCTTTTGTGTCTCATGGATTGTTTATAATATATAATCTGTCAGTTGATAATATTCAAGCCACATGCACTTTTTCTCTGGCACATCCAAACCCTGCCCTGACCCCTGCTTCCATCACCTGTTTCCTTCCTATTTTCTCTTCCCTTGGCAGGAGGAAGAACTAACCAGGTAGTTTTTCAAGTAAAATCTACCAAAGTATTCCCATCTACCCTTCCCAAACAATCTTTCTCAAGCAATTTGTTCTCAAATAAGTTTGGCTGATACCTCCCTGGCAAAAGGAAAATAAGCTACCTTTTGGGAAAATGCGTACCAAAGGTTTCAAAAACCTGTTCTCATCAGAGAAAGTTGGGGGGATTGGGCTTCTGGGCATAATTGCAGAGGATTTATCAGACCAGACTCTGACATTACCTAGGCAGGAGACGCAAGAGGAGGGCAGATAAAAAGTGCTGTGAGGTAGGCAAAGCCTTTCTTGCTCATTTATAATTTCTTATAACTGAATAGAAAATCAAGCAATTATATACATAGCACACCCATATGTATTTATTTTGTAATTAAGCCTTCTGACTCAATGTGTAATTGACTCACTTTCATACTATTTCTGTCCCCTCTAGAAATATGCCTGCTTCCTTTACATGGCACATGAAACACTTGGCCCGTGTCTGAACTCTTAAAACACTTTTGTCTGCAGAACCTTCCATGTGCTCTTCAACACCATCTAATTAGTATTTTCTCATTTATGTGGAAGTCTCCCATAATTAAGTCTACTATTCTTATGGAAAAACTGAGGTACAGTCTAAATGAAGTGACTATATATGTTTTTTTCTGAATTTCTTTCTAGTTCTTATCTGAAGTAATTGGCCTTTCCTAGTTTTGAGTCTCTCTGTGTGTTTGTGTATGTGAATATAACTAGTTATTTAAAAATATACTAAAAGGCAAGCAAACATTTGCCTGTCAGTTTGAGGTTTTGACTGAAATGTGGAAACCCAGTTCACTTATAGAGTGAAATGTTTTTTAAATTTAATATTCAACAAATATTTTTACCAAAATACAGTCTTCAGCGACGAATTTCATAACAAGAAAAAATGGCCAACCACTTCCTGTGCTTCAGAGAGGCAGCACCGCATGTTCTCCTGGCCCAGTGGGCAGCGTGGACCCTGCCAGCTCTTCAGGAACCCACGTGTACATGTGCACAGTTTTTATGCTGCCATGTAGATGTCTTCTTGATATCCACACTGACAGACAACCTCTGAAGTAACTCAAGTAGAAAGAGCTGACTGAGGACATTTAATGTGTCTTCTTCGCTTGGGTAGCAGCACAGGGCAGCTTATTCAAAGAGACCAAAGGCCGCTTTCCACTGCGTTCCTCAGTGTTCTGAGAAAGCCTAGTCACATCACAGTATGGAAAGCCAGTCAGTCCCGAGCAGTACACACAGCTGGCTGCTTCTTACCAGTTTCTCTTACACACATACAAAATTTTTCTTGTCCAAGCAAGCATATGGATGGATATCTCCAGCAGGGCAGAACCGTGGCTTGATATTCTCCTTACCTGCAGCTGGGCAGCTTGAGTGTCAGAGGTGCTTTGGATACAAGCAATCTTTCAACACGTAAGGGTACACAAGGCAGGAGGTCGTAAAGTGGGAATTGGGACAGTCTTCATTGCAAAGGACTAGAGCCTTGTTGGTCTTCTCTTCCATAGACCCCTGAAAGGCAATAGCATATTTACTAGGCTTCTTTTTTTTTTTAATTTAAAGTTAAGTTCTGAGTTGATAGTTGGACAAATAACTTAATGGCATTCAGGGAACAAAAGGTCAGTTTTCACAAAAGCAGAATGCAGTGAGTGACTTAAAATTGTATCGACTGTACACTAATCTTCAGTGATTCAGGGGGGAGAGCATTACCACAAAAATCCCCAGGCAGTCACCAGAGGATCCCTGAAGTCTCACCTTCTAGGACATCGCACTTTATTTCTGCTTCTTGAATTAAATGTCTTCTTAGAATAAGTATCATCAGCTGCACTAGCCCCCTGTGCTTACAGTTTCTTGCAAGTAGCACATTTCCAAGTATGGAATTTCTACAGAGCATGTCATGTGTTGAATGTAACTGTTAAATATCTGAGGCTGTGATTTAACATCACCATCTTTATTTTCTCATGGCAAGGAAAATAAGGAACGAGGAATTTATGATTTATGTAGCAATCAAGACAGGGTCCAAAGGAGAATTAAAAGCCACTAAGTTCCACAGCTTTAGGATGGCATAGGAGAGAGGGATTTCATCATCTTGTCCACATGCACACACCTCAGAGTTCCAGGATCCAGTGGGTTGTACCATACCCAGCTCCCCCTCTGAAGAAGCAGTCCTGGCAGCTTGGCCAGATCCCCAGTTGTCCAGGTTCTGGTTTGTTGATAAGTTGGTTGTTTTTCTTCCAGATTTGGCTCTCACTCTGTCTAGTGTTGATCAGTAGAGTCAGGCTTTGCACTACACACTTTGCCCAAGGGGGACACAGGTATTCTGTCAATGCGCATGTGACCTTTACTTGCATACTCAGGATAAATTGTGGATGCATTTGGAAGTAGAAAGGAGAGTGTGATGTTTACAGAGAAATATCAGGTGGATTGTCAGGGAACCTAATTTTGTGTTCTTTTGCTCTATGAATCCTGGCAGCCCAACTTATTACAGTTCAGTGTTTGGTGTCACTCCCCCATTTATTTTATTCTGATCATTAATGAAAAGTGACAAAAGGATAGCAAGAGTGCCAGGCCATTTGGTAAGCAAAATAGGATTGATTAGAACACAAAATGAAAACAAAAGCAAAAGCCCTTCTTCTGTTGCACGTGAATGTTTTTCTTTTTTACGTGCAGTAGTGAGGAGTATCTAGAGTGATAGTACCGGATAGTACGTCAAGGCGTGTGAGAAGTTATGTCTTTATCCTCTATGATAACTAAGCAAGAGGTTCATTTATATTTCATACCGAGGAAGGCCACACTTTCTCACATCAAGATGTATCTCTAATGTTGTGATTAAACATTCTTCTTTTGTTTTTTGGGGCTACAGAATTCTAATACCTCCCCATGTAGTATATTCCAGAACAATGTATTGTTGTAGAATCCTCAAGAGTTTTTGGTATTGCAGCCATGACTACTATTGGACACACTGTCCTTGAGAAAAGCCCTGTAGCTAAACCATGAGGAAAACCAAATTAAAACAGAGCTGCAATTGCTACAACTTTGAGGTGACTCTAGTATATTGGTTTTTAAAAAAGGGAAACCAGTTAAAAGGAAAAGGAAAACCATGTGACCTTTAAACAGTCTGTTGGGACCTCTCACTTCCCACCATCCCCATTTGTTATAAAAATATATGTATGTGGAACGGCCAGTGCTGTTCCTTCAGTTTTCCTGTGGCTTCCTCTGCTTTTGTTGAAGCAATCCCTGCTCACCCTGAAAGCTGCATCTTACAAAACCTGAAGAATATGATTGTGTCAGAAATGCCTCGGGACTTGTGGGGAAGCTTGACAAGGTACAAAGGAAGAGAAGAACCCCTGAAGACAGCTATGACAAGGTGTCGAGAACCAGGCTTCACTTGGCCTCCCTTCTACCCCAGCTGTGCTTCCTCAGCCTTGGGCCTCACTTTCCTCGTGTAAAATGTGGGGAAGGTTGGAGTACATGCTTTTTTAAAAGTTCCTGAAGTTTAGGTAGCAAAGAAGTGTGAAGATCATAAGGTATTCTTGGTGCCAGAATCATCTCAGACTTTAAGGCTTCTGAACAAAATTCCTAGCAAATATTGGCCAAGATGGCATTGCTCGCAATAACCTTCTGAGTTAGTGCCAAGTCCTGTTGAATGAGTAGGCACAAGTAGAGTCTCCAAGACCAGATCCACTTCTAGGACTGTCTGTTTGCTTAGATCAGTTATTGAACTATCAGCAGGTGAAGTGGGGTCTAGTCTGAGCAGCCTGATGCTTCTTTTATGTTCTGAATCCTCCAAGGAAGAATGTGCCCATTAACAGCATTATCAGATACGATTCCTAAGCAGGGTCACAGATGCTCCATTGGCAGGCCCTAGAACCCCTGATCCAATGCCCACTGCTCCTGGTGCTACCTGTACCTACCCCAGAGTCCTTAAGATGCCCTAAAGATCACTGGGAAATAGAGAAGTTATTGGAAACATAAGCGTTAGCACAGAAATGGAGTTTAACTTCTATTCCAGTTACACATGTATGTAATTTAAAAGGCCACTAAGTTCTACAAGGTCTATAACAAAAAATAATAGTTTCATATTCCACATTTCTCTCGCCCAATTCCTACTTCCCAGAGATTACTAACTGAACTCTTTTGGTTGGCATGTTTTTCTCTTTATTTTACAACACATGTTTATATGAATATTTCTTGGCTATTTCTGTTTCAGGTATTTTCTAGAACCTCTTATTTTGGAAGATAATGATATATCTCTCTAACCCCTTTCAACACAAATATATTTTGCCACCATCTATACTCCCAGAATAGTTGGGAGTTATGAGCTTTCTGTTGCTGTGTAATAAATTATTCCAAAATGTACCTTAAAATAACAAATATTGTATCAGAATTCCAATGGGTCAGGAATCTGGGAATGACTTCCCTGGGTGCCTCTGGCTTAAGGTGCCTTGCCCAGGATTCAGTTGAGCCGTGGGCAGGTGCCTGGGCTGGAGCTGAGGGACGCCCTGTAAGCTCACTTAATGGCAGTTGATGGGCTTTAATTCCTCATGGCTGCTGAGCTGAGGGCCTTAACTCCTGTCTAGGCCCACTGGGCCTCTTTATAACCCTACTCACAACATGGTAGCATGCTTCTCCAGCAAGACCCAAAAGAGAAAGAGAATCCATCACAGTGTATCACTTAACATCAGATAGACAGCTAAACAAATAAATAAGCTGTGCTTTTTTGAAGGGAATCCAAAGGAAGGACCTTTGGTTCCATCTTAGAGGATGCTTACCACACGAATTTTTCCATCAGGTCAAATATTGAAGTGTTTACATTGTTATGATTATGCATGTATTATTCACTGCACACCCACATACTGTGATTTCTTTCTTTTCTCATCCAGCTTTCTCCCAGGAGTTAAACTAGACTTCCTTTTTGATTGCTTAGTGTTCTCTGTACCCATCATTAATTCACCAGGAACTATCATGCTGGAATTATGAATTGCTTTGCAGTGTGTTGAAAGACATCAAATATTCTATGCATTTTATCTATTGGAGTAGTTTCTGCCATAGTCTCCTGACCTGCTGCAGTCTGGACTGATTGCTTAAGTGTTACTCATGTCTGTAAAAATCTGAGCTCTCTCATGTGTCATTCTGAAGCTGCTGTTGCCTCTGATGTTGTATGCACTATTTCCTAGATCTGTACACTCTTCTCTCTTAGTCTGTTCCTTCCTTTTGGTGGACCACATCTTCCAGTAGCTTTCTAAGGAAGGGTTCATGGAAAATAAATTTTTTGAAATCTTGAATACCTAAAAATGTTAAATTTCTATCTCATATTTGATTGAGAATGTGATTGGATGAAGAACTGGATGAAAGTCATTTTTTCTTAGACTTTGAGGGGTGGCACCACATTGCTTTGAGCCTCCCCAGTGTTCAACTGGGCATGTAAGCTCTTCTGTTTGATCCTTGTTGCACCGTCCCCTAAACCTTCACCTTTTCCTCATCTCCAGTATTCTGCCATATGTCACTGACATCTTTAGCCTGAGTCTTTTTAAAACCTGTTGGTTCTGAGGTTGGTCCTCTCATTGGAAACTGAGGTCTTATTTTAGAAATTTTGTAGATTCTTTGGAGAGAATGTAATTTCAACTCCATGTTCTATCTTTTTAGAACTCCCTTATTTAGAACCTCCTGCCCCACTGGGCATGTAACTGACTCCTGTAATCCCAGCTACTCCTGAAGATCTCAAGTTCAAGGACAGCCTGGTCAATGTGGTGAAACTTGGTCTCAAAACAAAAGATAAAAATGGCTGGGAATATAGTTCAGTGGTACAATATTCTCGATTTCAGTCTCCAGCATCAAAAGAAATAAACAAACAAATTAAACAACTTCTTGTACCAATCTTCTTTTCTAATATTTTCTTTCTTTTTCCAAAACTCTGGTTTGTAGTTGTAGGTGTTTATATATATATTTCTAGTTTTAGGAAATATTTTGAAAGTCTTTCATTTTTTCTGTTAATATAGATATAGTTTCTAAAGACTTTTCAAAGAATTATCAGAATTTTTCCCTTCAGAAGCTTCCTATTCTAGCTGGATGTGGTGGTGCACACCTATAATCTCAATAAGTCCGGAGGTTGAGGCAGAAGTATCACAAATTCAAAGGCAACCTCAGCAACTTAGCAAAAGCCTATCTCAAACCAAAAAGTAAAAAGCTTGGGGTTGTGACTCAGTGGTTAAGCACCCCTGAGCCCTGGGTACCAAAACAGGACAAAATAAAAAATCAAAAATACGCCAATTCTGGTTTCATGAACACAGTTTCTCCTCATTTCTATGAGAATATTAATTACCTTCTTTTTTCTTTTCTCCTCTCGATGTTATTTCTAACTTCTGTAAGCTTCTTACATTGGTTTGTGCGCTTAGTTTGGCCTCTGTTTCATGTTGCCGACTTTCCTCAAATGCCTGATGATCCTTGGTTGTCTGCATCTGACGTGTTGTGCTAAGAAGCTGGTTTGAAGTTCCACATGTTTGAAGGAACTTGTTTATGATGTAGGAATACCTGGGTGCATCGTTTCTCTAGAAGTCCCTGAACTCTGGATTTCCATATACTTTTTGTCTTACTTACATCAATTTCCTCAGAAAAGTTTCCTCTGATTTCCAACTAAAATCTTTCTTGGTGCCAGTATTAAGAAAAATGGACAAAAGTTTACTCTCTGTTATTTAAACTTTGACTTAACAACCTAGTTTTCTTTTTATTATAATATTATCCCTATTTTACAGATGAGAAAATTCTTAGCCTTAAATTTCTTTGTTGAGATTTCTGAGTAGTGACTACTTATTTCATAGCCTGAAAGTGACATCATTTCAATTAATATGGAATATGCCATCATAATGATTGTTTTTCTCCTGTAGAGAAATCAAATTCAGTTTGTTATTATTATTGTTTACTTGATCTCCACCCCACACCAAATGTGACTTTAGTGATATTTGGTTTTCAGGCAAAATTTGGAAACTTAAAAGCATATTAAATAGAACATTTAATGTCATCAAATTGCCTTTTTTATTTGTCTATTGGTTTTCTAAATAAAACAAATTCAGTAGCGTTTGGAAAAGACAGATTCTTCTAACCCCAGTCCTAGCTACCTCCTTATAGCTCTTTGCCAGATCATTTTTTTGGTCTTGAGCTCTGTCTCTTAATCTTTACTTAGCAAAAGACTGGTTCACCAGCTGATGTTTCATAAACTCTTTACAGTGTTTGCTGCAAAACACTCACTTCTTCCATTGGCCAACCCTTAAATAGGTACACTTCTAAGAACTTAAAGTTGAGACAGGTCTCATAAGCACTTTCCTTTTCCACAAGGGACAAGGTGCAGGGAAGATACCTTGTTAGCACCACGGTTCCCTGCTGTGCTGTTAGTACATCTGGTGAGGTCCACTCACTCCAGGGACGCACATGCACTTACTTCTGTTCTTAAGTTTTTGTTCCCAGCCTAGAAAGGTGCTGTTTCCTTTAGTCCACCTGCTTTAGAGTAAGAAATAGTACCAGCCTCCCTTCCTTGAGTATGGAGACCACAGAAGATAATCATAAACTTCACATCGATGTTTTCTTCTGAGGCAGCGTCTGGCTTGCTCACTACCCAGTGCAGAACACATGGGCAGCCACCAACAAATATTGTCATCTGAAAGGGCGAATTAAGAGAAAGAGGGCCCAGTCAACCATGACTTTGTCCTTGAACCTAGCAAGCTGCGATTAAAAACACTCCTTCCTCCTCGTCCCTGCTTCTCCATGCTCCTCAATCCCAGTGTGGGCGCTGAGAGGTGCGTTCTGTCAGTGGAGTCACTCAGGTGACAGGCTGGAAGCTGGAGGAAATGTTTTTATATCCTTAAAGTGTTATCTTCAAGGAGCACAGTTCGTAATGCTGTAGTGAAAAGAAGCCTCCTCTCAAATGGCTGCCTGGATGCAGGCAAAGCTGCTAATTTGTTTTTAGCTTCAAGGAGATTGAGAGCCTTGGCCTCCCTGGCTGTAGCTCAGAGTGGAATTGTTTTCTTGCTCCTTCATCTAAGTCTGCTGCAAGGCAATAGGAAAGGCTGGGGTGTTTACCGAATTGGCAGGACCAAATTCTTCTTTTGCAGACAGACGTGGAGATTTGTCGCCCAGGACTTCTCTGACATAATGGTGTATTACACTCTTGGGAAAATACACCCATCCTTTTCATATCTGAGGGCAGCTACAGACATGCCAGGAAGGGAAGCATTAGAGGGAAAGTTCTTGGCTCTCTACCCCTGGGCAGAGCTGTCATCAGTCCTGCCAGAAGTAGGCAGCAAACAAAGAAAACACAAGCATCAGCTAACGTGCAAGCTCAGAAAATGCTAGTCAGACTCAAATCTTTGGCATTATAGTCTAGATATGCTGGTGAGATCTAAGATGGCAAATCCACTGTGGTGGGGTTGGCTGTTCCAAGCTGTCCCTTCCCAACCTCCAGTTAAGTCCCCAGTCAGTTTGGTCTACACTTGTAGGAACCTATCAATGGCACTGTGAAGGTATATATATATAATCCCTAGTAGATATGTATGTATGTGTGTGTGTGTATATATATGTATATGTATGTGTGTGTGTGTGTATGTGTATATATAATCTCTAGTAGGCGGTTACGTTTGTGCACTCCTAGACAAACTTTCATTATTATGTAGATTTCTATAGTTAATTAGATTAATTTTAGTCTGTTACAGTTCACTGAGATTTTTTTCCCCAAAAGTGGAGGCCTTTGGGTATTGAGAGTTAGAATTTTTAAATTTCTTGGTAATGCCTGGATCAACATTCTAGGAATTGCTTTATTGCCAGCTTTCTTTTTTTGGCAATGGAAAATGCATAAATAATGCCTTCTTTGAAGGTTCAAGGCACACAATAAGCTAAGAACTCTCTAATTGAACTTTACAAGCTGAAGGGGTTGACTTATGGGCAGCATTTGAACAAACTTCTAGTCACTATAATTTGGTAAGGGTTGACTGCCAAAAGCCATGTAAGGCTTTATTTGATCCATTTATGAATTAAGGGCCTGCAGTAAATTAATTACCACATATTGGGGCTAATAAATATAGCAGGAAGAGAACGCCTTTGGGTTCATCTGCAGAGAGTAATCAGGACAGAGAACGGCTCCTGGTATCTGAGTGTTTCCTGGCCTGGGGCCTTCCGCAGTGCTGGGCAAGGACAGTGTTTGGGCTCCATGTCCACTGAAAAGGCGTCTGAGCCAGCTTTTGGCTGTGCAACTGCTGGAAGGCTTTGCTTTATTGATCATAATAAGCTGTTCTGTCTTATTAAAGTTGCATCATGGAGTCTGGTTTTTAGGAGCCCTATTGAGAATTAGTTGCAGAAGAAGCGATTTGCTTGTATTTTCCGACAGTTAACAGGCCAAGCAGATGGGATAGCAGACCTGAAATAGTTGGGTTGGCTGCCTGCCACTGTTCTATGAATTTTGATTTGCACGGATTTATAATAGTTTTATTTTTCCCTTTTTTGGAAGTACTTGCCTGTGAGCCTTGGGAAAATTAATCCTTGGTTTCCTGTTAAATACCCGCTTGTAAGTGAATGTTGCTGCAGCGCTCCTTGCAGACCCTGTGCTGTGTCATGTGTTAATTAGCTGCGGACACCGCGGCCTCCGCGCCCTCTCAAAGAGGGGCGTGCACGCCCGTGTCCCATGGAACGCTATTTCCATTCACCATTTACTTTGCATTTAACATGTTTTCCCTTTCATGGGGTGGGATTACTTATCCTTTTCTTCTGGCTGTGTCCACCAAAATATTGAATAAATGCAAGAAAGGATGTTAAACAAGTTTAAAAAAGGAATTTATATACAAATGTGAAATAAGTAGGGGTAGCATGTAAGTGAAGATGAGTTCTTCCCAAATAAGTTGAAGAAGACACTTTATTGTGTATATACAAAATAATGTTTTAAAACATACATAAGGTGTAAAGAGCAATGTGAAAACATATATATGTGTATATATGTGTGTATTACATATATATACACATATGTATATATATTTCCCACTGCTTAGATTAAAATATAGAAAATTTCATTTTCAGGACCTTTGAAACAAGCCCCTCTGTAACCCTCCCTCATTCGTATTCTGCTTTTTGTTCTCCCTATAGGTCTGCTAACATTGTTTTTATATTTTTAATTCCCATGCTTTATCACAAACCTCTGAATTCCCACATTGCATTGCTTAGTTTTTCGTTTTTTGAGTTTTACATAAACAGAATCATACACAGTACCCATTCTTAACTAACTTTTTTTTTTGTTCTACATTAAACTGAAGTTCATTGTCATAGTTACATCAGATTGTTTGAATACACCATTATTATTTATACAGTCTTGTGCCCATGGACTTTTGGATTATGGCCAGTTCTTTGCTATTTCAATTTGTCTCCTGGTTTCCAAGCCAGTTTTTAAACAAACCAATCTACTTTAAACAGTATGCTGGCATTTTTTTTGGTGGGGGGGTGAGGTTTATTTTGCTACGAGGCTACCTCATGAAATATTTTAGGTATTATAGATTATAAAACGACCAATTGTTACACACTTCAGAGAAGCCCACATTTGCACAGCGGTACAAAAGAACAGTAGCTTTGTTTTTCTGCTCTTAACAGTGGTCCAGATAAAAGGTATTGTTCCTGTAAAACTCATTTCATTAGTATTTGTTAAAACTACACCTTGAGAAGTCAAGTGGAATTTTAAGATCAAAAAGACAAACAGAAGAAGAAAAGCTGCAGGGAGAAATGCCTACCTCATTTCCATGCGCTGCTTCCCCCTCTTTCCTGGGCCCATGGAACATCTATTGTGCGCGCTTGCTTCTCCTCTCTGGGCTTCTGGTTACTGCTCGATGGTGGCACGCACTGAAGGTCTTTGATGGCTACTCTTTTGACTTTGTGTAAAATTGAATACACACTGGCTTCTCATGAATATGTGCACTTTTCAAGTATGTCTTCTAAGATGAGTGGGTTAAATAAGTAAAATGGTGCACATGTCCTCCTGCAGCCTCGGCTCCTTCCTGCTGCAGGGCCTGCGCCTGTTCCTGTCTTTTGTCTTTTTGCTCTTGCCTCTGATGTTATCTCCCCAGAAAGGCATTCCTTCACTCCTACCTCCAAACTAGCCTCTCTCTCTTGCCACTTCCTTAATCCATATTTTGCTTTATTTTCATCATGAATATATTACCTGCTGGGCACCATGGCACACCCCTGTAATCCCAGTGGCTTGGAGGTTGAAACAGAAGGATCCCAAGTTCAAAGCCAGACTCTACATTTTAGCAAGGCGCTGGGCAACTTAGCAAGACCCTGTCTCAAAATGAAAAATAAAAAAGACTGGGGATGTGGCTCAGTGGTTAAGTGCCCTTACATTCAATCCCTGGTACCAAAAAAAGAAAAAAAAAAAAAGTAGTGCCTGAAATTACAGTTGCCCTTTTGATTGTTAATGTCTTGTCTCATGCAGTCATGGAGTCTTATCTTGTTTACTACCGTAGTGCCTAACTCCCCCAGAGAAGCAGGGCATAAAAATGGGTATTTCTGAATAAATGATGGTTGTAGTCTCATGGAGAAAATTGTGGTTGAGACAAGAGACTAAGCAATTCATTAAACTCCTTGGGTCTTCTCACTGGTAAAATTGGATTAAAAATGTGACAAATAGGTGCCAGAGTGGTGGCTCACTTGCCTGGCATGCACGAGGACATGGGTTTGAATCCCAGCACCACATGCACAATGAAGTGTTGGAGGAATGAAAGTCACGTGAAAAACTAAATAAAATTGATTCTCTCTCTCTCTCTCTCTGTCTCACTGTACCTCTTTTTAAAGAAAAAAAAGAATGTGACAAATATAAAACGTAAATAGATTAAAAAATGGCTTTGAAAAACATGGACAATTTTTATTACTATACATGTTACTGGTATATAAACGGCCACCCGTGTCACCAGTGTTCTAGATTTTCCTGTAGGAAAACAACAATCTTCAGAGATGAAACCAGTTGTCAAGTTGGAAGGCTTCAGAGGACTTTTTTTTATTTTTTATTTCTCTCAAACCCTTGACTCCAGGTCAGCTTCAGTAATTTTCCCAAAAAACCTGCACACTTGGGGTAGTTTGCACCCCTAGTTAATGTGAACTGAAAACTAAGAACATGTTCAGTTTGCTCCTCAACACTTGAGGTGTTCACAGTTCTATAAATATTATCCTTGCTGAGAAAGTACTTCATCATATTCTTTTGTTCTTTTATCTAAGTAAGTATGTTATTTATCTGACCAAGTGAGTTGCAGCCTCCTTCAAAGAAAAGGCTGTTTTGCTTTTTAATTTGTCATTATTATTATATTTGGCAAAGGTAGTCAATCTAGATCACAGTAAAATCATTTTAGGAACTAAGAGAAAAATGCAATGACTCAGGCTTCAGGCCCAAATATTCTTATTTAGTTGGAGTAACATGGAGTCATCCGGACAGTTTTGGAAATTTTCAGAGCTGAGAAATACTGAACTGGTTTAGGGCATTAGTTCATAAATGTGGCTGCCCACTGGACTCACCTAGGAAGTGAAAATGTGCTGATGCCTGGGTCTCACTCCCAGGTTGCATGTTGGGACTGGCATCACCCAGGTGATTCTCATGTGTAATAGCAGATTCTGATCACTGGACTCAGTGGTGGGTTCCTTGAACCCAGTGCCAGACACAGATTGGTTAACCCTTTTCTGATTTGGCCTGAAGGTACAGTTCACCCATAATGCTTGCAAAAGTGCAGATTCTTGGACACTGCTACTCATCTACAGAGAAATGGTCAGGGAACTCCAGGCTCTATAGTGGGTTTTTCCCCCCCTTTCTGTACGGTAATGCAAGTTTGGGGACTATTACCCACTAATTATTCTACTTTACATTATGGTTCTGAGCAGGTTTTCTCATAATTTACCTGGTTTGTCTTTGGGCACAGAAACCTGCTTTGCAGACACATGTTGTCTTTTGAATAATTAAAACAAAAGCCTTCCTTATTTAGAGAAAATGAATAAAAGCAGCAAAAGGTGTCAATTATGCCATTTCAGGAAAAATCATAATTGCTTTCTTTCTGCAGTTAAATGATCATAAACTACATGCTGTGTAAATCCTTGAAATAAACAGCCTATTTAAAGATACGCGTTTGATCATGGACTGTGGCACATTCTTAACTGTTTATAAAAAGTAAGGATATCACAGGTAATTAAAAGCCAAAACTGATGAAAAGACTCATTATACTTGAAGGTTCTCCCTCCCCTACCCCTTCTCTCTTTCTATTAAGTCTTTCTTGAAGTTGGAGCTGTTGTCTGGTTTGAGTTCCACCCTATTTCATTTTCACTTTTGTCTTGTGGACGTACTCAAATATAGCATTCTATTAAAAAAAAAAAAAGGAAAGAAAAGAAACAAAAAAAAAAAAAATAAAAACAAAGGGGAGAAGCCAAGAGCACTCAATAGAATTTACTGAATTCTGTTGCATGTTTATCATTGTGCGAATTACTAGGAAGGAAGTTAAAAGCATAAGATGATCTCTTGTGGTCTTGAGGAATGTATACGTTTTACGGAGTCTGAATAATGTACAACCCATTTAATCTACTAACTGGTTCATTAATTGCTTAACAGTTGAGAATGGGAGATACAGCTACATCTCCATTTTAGGCATCATGTTCTCCAGTGTTTCTAATCGTTTATGAGAGCAGGTTCCCCTGGTGTGAGTTCAGAGACTGAGTTGAATAGCAGGAAGCATAACCAGCTTCATGCTGAATCTATTTGAAAGGATGCATGAGCTCTGCCTGTACTGATGGTGAGGCTTAAGGTATGTTAGGACTTGCACAAATCCAGTCAGGTCCCCATCAGTGGATACTGGAGGCTCCAGAAATTTAATTGCTTCTGTCTAGTCTCTCAGATTATGTTTTTTGCTATTGTTGTTATTTGCTGTTTTTGCCATACCAGGGATTGAATCCAGCGGTGCTCTACCATTGAGCTATATCCCCAGCCCTTTTTATTTTATTTTGGGGCTGGGTTTCATTAAATTGCCCAGGCTTACCTCAAACTTCAGATCCTCCTACCTCAGACTCCCACAGTACCTGAGATTGCAGTCATGCACCACTGTGTCCAGCCCAGGTTATTCTTGTCTATCTGTTGTTTGCAGTTTGATAGTGGCTAGTCCATTGTATTTCCTCTTTCTTCCTATGTTTTTCTTAGAGACTCGCCTTAATTTAGTAGGCCCTTACTGTTGTCACCACATAGTGACTACAGTGCCTATGATAAATGACTTGGATTCAGACTTCTTTCTGATGAAAGAACTTTTAGGAAACATATTTATTTTCTCTAGGTTTCCTCTGAACAATGTTAGGATCTGAAATTTTTGCGTTTTAGCATTGGAGACCTAACAGCAAAAGGCCATTCCTTCAAAGAACTTCATGCTGCTATTTAAATGGTAATTGCTTTCCCTCTGGCTTAGCTCTGGGCTTGGTAAATTTAATAGGCTCAGAATTTTTATTTTATATTGTTGCTACTATGAGATGAGTATCTGAATGGAAAACACCCAAATTTGGATGAGGATAATGTTAAACACCTAGATTGAAGATCTCCAGTGTTACTTGGGTAACAGTGAGTACCATCCCAGTGAATGAATATCCTTTGCTTTTTGTCATTCATTCATTTTGCACACATTCCCCCCCCTTTTTTTTGTTTTGTTTTGTTACTTTGCTGAGACCATTTTGCTAGTCTAACCTAGCTCACTGATGGAATTGAGGGATTTAGAAATGCATCACATCCACAGAGGAAGAACCATCACCATGGGTTTTCAACCTTGGACCACATTAGAATCACATTTTTAGAAAAGTGACCTGGACCCCAAATCAACTGGATCATGCTGTTTAGGAGTCAGGCCATGACATATAGGTATTTTTAAAATTTTTTCTCCATAATTATAATATGCAACAGGATTGGAACTACTGACATAAACAAACTAAGTCTGCATTTTATTTAGTCAAGAAAGATTTAAATCAAGTTTATTTAACTTGGTGGCTGAATATTTTATGTTGCATTTCTCAATAGAGTTTTTAGGGAAAGAATGAATCTGTCGGCTTTTTAGTGATTTTGCTGGTTAATCTCTGGAGTGTGCGTTGTTCTGGGGATTGAACCCAGGGTTTCACACATGTTAGGCTGAGTTGCCTTCCCATCACATTGCTGTTTCTTGATGTATTATTTTATTTTTCCTCTGTTATTTATTCATTTTACACACATTTTGATTATCAATAAGAACCATAAGTCCCCCTTCTTGATAGAAAAATCCATGGAAGTATGATGAACCTA
Organism: Aplodontia rufa; assembly: GCA_004027875.1. Taxonomy (NCBI): domain Eukaryota; kingdom Metazoa; phylum Chordata; class Mammalia; order Rodentia; family Aplodontiidae; genus Aplodontia; species Aplodontia rufa. The sequence goes on along the minus strand of PVKS010000062.1, from coordinate 139,412 downwards.
TTTCTTAACCACAAAAGGAAATGGGATTTCTGTGTCCATATGAAATATTTTTGGTCAGGATAATTTGGCTTTTGAGGTAATGTGTGGGTTGAGGCATTTAAAGGAAGTTGGAAATGGACTCTTGCTCTCCCTATGTGCTGTAAGAGCTAGTAGAAACTTAATGTGGAATGGGATTTGTTTTTGTGGTTTCAAATGACCTTTTGGATATGGCAAGTTATTTGAAATGTCAGGTGGCAAGGTGATTCTTGTCACATTACCCATCTAGGAATTAGTCTGGAGACACACAAACAGCAAAAGACCTTTCTGGACTTCTCTTTATGTTTTATAGCTCTATTTCCTGACCATTAGTTAGCGCATCCTTTGAATATTTTATTATCTACTTGGTTTATAATCAAGACCACCCACCTGATTTTAGCCTGCTGACTTTTTTTTTCTGCCTTTTTATTCCCTCCAGCCCACAGTGCATGTGTATTCATGTTTTTTGCTTTCCATTCACGGAGATCTCCAGCTGGGAAAATATAGTGTGTACAATACTCTCTGCCTTCAACTGACATTGCTCATAAATTGGAACAGAAACACTGCTATCAGCAGCTTAATAGCAGGTAGAATGCAGCTCTACATATCAAGTCTCAGCAGGATACAGAAACTATGGTTACCAAATTTCCAAAGGAGAAAGGGAGGGGGCAGAAAGTTTTCTCTCTAAGAATAACTGAAACAACATTGAAAATTGATTCACTGAAAGCAGCTTTTTGAAAAAGCCTTATAAGGGCTGACTCAGTGGTTGCTCTGCTGTCACTTTTTGCTGAATTGTTATTTTTGAAGACCTCACAAGAGGTTTTTGTGGTGGAGCAGAGTGGAAAAGGCAAGCTTGTCCGCTTCTCTTCTTCCCTCTCTCCTCCTCTTTCTCTTCTATCCTTTTAAAAGAAAAGAAAAGGCCTTTGATAAACTTAATGAAAAGGGTGCTGGTGAGCAGATTCTCAGGGAGGGTGCCTGGGTGGAGTGAGAAGTGACTGCCCGGGCATGCCACCTTCTCACACAGGCATCCCCTGACGCCTAGGACTGTGTACAAGCTAAACTTGATATTAATTTTGTCCCTGAGTCACGGTTTATTTTATCTTGCACTGTGACCTGTCCTGTCATTTGGCTGCTGGTGTAAGAATAGACACTCTATAGATCCTTTACGTTAGGGGAAAAAGGAAAAGAGTATTTAGCCGCTCTAGTGTGAGAATTTCCAGTGCTTTAGCACATCGTTTTATCTTAATAAGTGGGATTATATTAATATTTTGAAAAGTCCCAAATTCCCTTCCATGAAGAAAGGATTGCTGGGCTCTGTCATCTTCTGTGAGTGGCCACAGCAGAATTCTACCTCTTGCCAGAAGAGATTAGTGTGGATGGCAAAATAATTCTTTCTTTAAACCAAGTAAAGCTGTTGTATTAATACTTCTGTCAAAAGGCTCAGGCAGATAAAAAGTTCTCAGCCTCGTTTCAGGCTCCTTCGTGACTTCTTTTCCCCCCACCAAAGGAATAGCAAACTGCACCCTACCCCCGCCCGCAGCCTGGGTCCCTGGAATGTTGGAAAGTAATTCATCAAAATCACGAGTCTCCATTTCTTTCCTGGAAAAACTAAACTCAGTTTATGAATCTCTTTTTATATGATGTACCTTTTTTTAAAAAAGTCTGTTAGCCTCGTGACTCTGGTAAGAATCACCTTAGCTCCTTGGGGCAGAGCTAGGAATTAGTATTTTTAATCAGTATTCCAGGGGATTTTTATGATCCAGTGAGTATGGGAAAACAGGCCAGGATTGGAAACCCAATTGTAACATTTTCCAGGGGTATGTGTTGGGGGAGTTCCCCTATAATCACCCAGGGACCCATGCTTGGAAACTTACCCTTTCCCTCCTTCAGAAACGGAGCCCTGATTCTATGCCTTCAGAAGCCAGAGGGTCACAGCCTGCAGGCAGAGTTCCCTGGCTGTGCCCGACCTTTTGGTGGGCATTGTTGAAGCTCGGCTGCTGTAGCATCCCCATCAGAGGGAGCTGTCTCAGTGCCACCCTGAGAACCCCCCATACTCCCTGTCTCTTTTTGGAAAGCACGCTCAGTGGACACCTGAAGATGCAGCCCCCACCTTTCAGCCACCAGTGACTGCTTTCTGAGCCCTGTGACAAAATAAAACAAGTAGAGCAAGAGACTTCCAACGTAAGTCTAGACAAACTCTGTTTTGTAACATGAGTCCTGAAGGGCACAGTGGTGGGTCACTAAACTCTTTATTGTCACTTACTTGCACCTCTTGCCTTATCAAGGTACTCTTCCAAGAGGAGGTCCTGTGCCTTGGCATTGCATCCTCTGACTTTGTTGGTTTGTTTTGTGCATTGAATGGGTTGGAATTTTAGAAGAATGCTTTTGAAAACAGATGTCTTCTAGTTCATTCATTTCATCATTTTTTTATGTCATAAGCTCAAGAATTTCAGCTTCCTTGCTAATTGAGCTGATGAGTTTAGGATTGCTCAAATGAAAAGAGGGGTCCTTGTTTCCTGTGTCACCTACCGCAGGACTTTGGTTTCTACCCAGGGCATTTCTTTGTCCAGACCTCAAGGAAGCTTTTCCTTGACCCTTTTTTTCCTCCCAAGCAGTTTTAATCCCTTGCTGTGGGTCAGTCTCATTATTCCAGAGTGAGTCCTGACTGTGTGATGGGCTTTAAAGGAACCTCATGCTCACTGGAGGAGCAGTGGACGGGGGCTGCTGCTGAGTGGGGCGAAGGACCACTAGAAGAGAAGAAGGTTAGAGACCCAGTTGTGATCTTGGTGCGGTTACAGATCTGTTCTCATTAGTCTTGGGACCTAGCACCAACCATATAACCTCTCTGTCCTTTGACGAGTTTCCTTCCGGATAAAGAGAGCAAGTTTGGAATAAGTGATCTCCAAGATTCTTTTGTGTTTGAAAATTGAGTGTTGGTAGGGGGAGTTATTTTGTGAGGATTCTAGACATGATCGGATGAATCTTCCTGTGTGATTCCATTACCTTGTTGTATATATCCAGCATTCTAACAAACTAGGACAAGGGACCAGCCCCTTGAATGGAGGGCCAGGAGTGTTATGGTCACTCCCTTTCCACCAGTGTTTTTTATATGGGAATACTGGGCCATTGTCACAACAGACCGCCAGACCCCCCTGGGTTTCATTGCCCAGCTCCACAGCTTACGGCCTGAGTGCCCTTGGGTAGTTACCGCTGCCTTCTTTGTGCCTCAGTTGTGAAGTGGAGATAATATAGTACTCCCTCGTTGAGTGTTAGGATTAAGTGAGTTCATATCTGTAAAATGCTTAGATAGCGCCTCACTCATAGTGAGCACCGTAGGCCCTTGTTTAGTTTACGCAATGAGAGTGTTGCCCAGTGCTGTAATATTCATTCTAGGAAGAGCTGAAGGTGCTTTTCATTAGCCTGCCAGCACTTTCTCTATAATTTGGGATTTCAACCTAGAAGACCCTCAGTTTTGCAGGTCTTATTATAGTGATTAACAGAGGCATTAATGCTGCTGTGTATGTCCTTCCAACAAAGGTGACCGTGAGGGGAGGAGGAAGCTGTGGTCAGGACCGAATGTGGTGCCAGAACTGCAGGGAAGGAGCACAGTTCCCAGGAGCCCTGTTTTGCTGATTTTCAGATGCGGCTTTCCTCTGGGGTCAGATGGAATCTAAACTACAAGAAAACATGTACTTGAACAGTCCTTTATGTGCAATTGCTTTGTAAAAAATATTTATTGCTCCTCCCATCCATCCTGCCACCCCAACTTCCAAACCCATACCAATAAATTTCTTGCTTTTATTTCTTTTATATAATGTCAGGAGTGGTGAATACAGTCTAAATAGAAGTTATCTGGAAGGTTTGATCCTGAAAACCCCTTGCACTCAGGGATCAGGCAGTTCATTTTTACATTGAATTGAATTGCTAATTTATATTAAGTAAATGAGAATTTGCATCTCTGCAATTTCTGCAATCTCTTGCACCAAAGGACACAATTTGCATCTATATTGATCATATTTAAGTCATATGTTGATTGTTAGCATTTACATTGCTGCTGCTGTTAACGGCTGTGTTGTTTTAAAATGACAATTTTCATGAAAAGAATTTTTTTTAGTATTTTGTTGAATACTGTTATGTTCTATTTTGTTGAATACATGTCAGTGTACTTGGATTTCTACATATTTACTAAGTTTCTATTTTAAAATAATACCTCAACATAAAATTAGACTAATTTAATTAACTGGGATTAAGTATTAAAGGCCACAATTTGTTAAACAGATTACACACACACACACACACACATGTAGAGCAAACCTAATTTGTATTTTGATCATTTGAGTTGTGAAGAGACTAATCAAAGTGAGTCACCATTTCTGGATTTTTGGAAAAAACGTGTCCTTACTGTATGTAATCAGGGCAGGAATCGTGAAGTTATTATTTCCTTTCCATTTCCTTCCCTTGTATTAGAATCCAGGTATGTGATTCCTAATAGCTTAAGGACCTGAGATTTGAAAAGAAGCTACTGTATTTGTATTATTTGGAGAGCAGGAGATATCCAAAAGGATATTGGGAAAGGAAGTTATTGTTCTGCATTTGAATTGGCACCAAGAAAGTGCCTGCCAGAGGCTACAAGATGCTTGTTGAGGACAAGCTATGCCAGTGGCCACTTCTAGTCATAGCGTGTTAACCAGAAGGCAGATGAAACATCTGTGCCAACAGGGAAAGTGTCCCCTGAGTTTTCCACCATGCACAATCCTGAAGTTGTGACCTGGGATTTACATTGCTAGGCAATATGTTAAGTAATTTTCTATCTCCTTGAAATCAGTTTTTTGGTGATCACACTTGCAGATTGAAACCCATGGTTTTAAGATTTACGCTCAGCGAATAAAATTTACGTTCCCTGAAAGGCAAAGAGAAGGCTGTCATTTCATGCTCCCTGGCCTTCATTGTCTATTTCCCTTTGGTACACACAAGCAGTCTAGTACGCACAAATGTTCGTGCCATTATGGAGAGAGCTTTCTGCTCTGTCAACTTTGTTTTATAAAAGCTCTGTTTTCTTTATTGCCTTTATCTATTACATCTGTAAAATTTATTTAAGCAATGACAAATCTCTCTTTGGGGCCCAGAGTCTGGGAGAATAACCACTGGCAGGCTATTGGGAGGAGATTTGTTGGATATGACTGTTCATTAAATTGCAAGGAGTAGTGAAAGAGGCCAACAGTCTGGATCTGCCGTGGCTGGGTGGGTTATGGTCTGTGTTTAGAGCTTCTGCGTCAGGTGAGCGACAAATGTACCTCATCAATTGCTTTTGTAATAGTTCAATAAAAGTGGATGGCTTTTGAAATCCCAGAGGAAGGTTCTTGGTTTTGTTAACTTGTAAGATTATTTATTCCACAAAAAAAATTCTATTAAAAAAAGAAGATACATAAAGCCAAATTGTTTATATCTATATTGTTATCAGATTATTTAAAAAAAGGGAAAAATCAACTGAAAGAGGCTCTTTCACTTAGGAGATACCACAATCAGCTGATCAAACAGCTTTCAGCTTTGCAGTTTTCACTGTCATATTTTGATGTGGGTACATAATTATAATACAGGAGCTCTTTTATATTTTTATTCATCTTACTATTTCATTTTTCTTAAAAAAAATTGTTGACCACTTATACTTTGGCAGAAATTTAAAAACACATGGTATTTAGCCAACCAGGAGAGGCTGGCAGGTAAAAATCAGGCATCTGGAATCTCATGGTAAATGCTTCTGGAAGATACTTGCTGGGGCAGCCGGGCTTTTGGGAAGGGCCCCTGGGAGTTCAGTATACCCGAACTTGGACTCAAAAGATTAAGCCAGGCAAGGCAGGCCATCATTCTCGAAGCGAAAGATAGGAGCAAAGCAGGGAAGTGTGAAATAACTTACTGTGTCCTGGGGCATTTAAAGTCATCTTGAAGTGGGAGGCAGCAGAGAGGTAAGTAAGTGGTAACCCCTAGAGATTAAACCTGATTTTGGACAGTGGTGTGGATAAAGAAGGGGTGGACTCAGTAGTTCTGGAGAAGTCAAAGTAGACACAGCACCATGACTAATGAGATGTGAGCACTTAAGCAGAGAAGGGGAAGCCTAAGATTGTGAGTCCTTTGAAACAACAACTAAAATCACAAGAGTATAGAAGTCTGGTCCACAGTGATCTCTAGAATCACCCTCAGTTTTCTCTTACACAGGTACCTTCTAAACATGAATATAGAAGGGTTTTGAGGGTCCATGCTATTCCCTGGCCCTGATTTTCTATGACAAGATACTTTCTGTGAAAGAAGAATAGCAGTTTAACAAATTGATGTTATAACCACCGGCATGCCATTAAGTCAGTAAGAACTGGCTCTGTACAGGGGCTGTGGAAGGAAAGCTCTGATCTGCAGCATTTGCTGTTTTCTGTGTATTTATCTCCACCAAGGTCAATCGTAAGCTTCCAGTGTCACCAGACCTGGAGTTGGGAAGAGATGTGTGCGTCTGCAGCACATGTCTTGGGCACACCCACTAATCATGGAGATGGCCTTTCTTATCCCTGTGGGTCCCCATCTGTGCACATGTAGTTCCTTCATGAAATTGTGTGATTTATAAGCTTACATTCATGTAAACTTATGTAATGCATGTGGAAGCACTGTATGAAGTTAGACTGCCTCTGTTCCAGTCTCTGACTTACTTACCTGGGCCATATCACTTAAGCATTCTAGGAGTTAATTTTTGCTCATCAGTATAATCGTGATAATTTAAGAATCTGATACACAGTATCTGAGGAATAAATGAGATCATCCATGTTAAAACACTTACCCTTGGCGACCTGCATGTAGTGAAACTCTCCATCACTGTTCCTTGTATTTATTTTCCATGTTTACCGCCTGGGGACAGTAACACAAATGTTACCTGCCTGTTGTGTAAAGTAATGCTATTTTATTAGTTTTTGAATTGCCTTCCTGAAGCTTGAGGGGAGGCCCCAAATTCAAATCCATCAAGATTCAGTAAGCAAATCTTGCAGTTTATCCACAGGCTTAAACATTTTATAATACCTATTTTGTCCCAGTTTTCAGCTGTTTTGTGATGCTGAAACAGAATACCTGAGATTGGGTAACTTATAATGAACAGAAGTTTATTTTCTCACCGTTCTGGATGCTGAAATGTCTAAGATAACAACTGGCATCTAGTCAAGCCTCCTTGCCTTGTCCTCACATGTTGGAAGGTGGAAGAACAAAAAGTGGATTGAACCTCCCTGTCAGGCCCTTTTATCAGGGCAACTAACCTCATCCACGAGGTAGGGGCCCTCATGACCAAATCAGCTTGAATCACCTCTTAATATGATCACATTGACAGCACCTGAATTTGAGGGGACTCATTCAAATCATGTCATTCTTCTTGTAACTTCCATCTGTATTAAAACAGGAGTTATGATTTCTGGTTGGCCCTCCATATTGCAGGTCCCAGATCCTCAGATTCAATCAACTGCCGATCAAAAATACTTGAAAGGAAAGTCTGTCCAAACATGTATTAACTTTTTTTTTCTTGTCATTACTCCCTAAACAATACAACTGTTTACATAGCATTAAAGTTTTGTTGGATATTATAAGAAATGAGAGAGTATGTGTAGGTTTTATATAAATACTGTGCCCTTTTCAGAAAGGGACTTGAATACCTGCAGTTTTTGGTGTTCATGAAGGAACACCATCCATCCTGTGACCAGTCTGTCTTCATACGGCAACTACTAAAATAACAGGTTACACAGTCCTTTTTGTTTTGGATGTCACAAAATATTTTTCTGCTGTGATAGCCCACTGTATTTGTGAGTTTAATCTTCTATGACCATGCATTCATTCTTCGTGGTTTAAAATTAAAGACTAAAAAATAAATTTAAGCTGCAGATACATAACTGTGATTTAAAGGGGAAAAATTTAATTACAAAATTTAGGGAGGTTTTTTTTTTTTGGCTCTTATTCTAATCTTAAAATGATTTGGATTTAGTTATAAATGAAAATGGAAACCACTGCAGCACAAGACTAACAGGGGGGTTGGAGCGCTAGCTCAGCAGTTCTGGTGCTTGCTTGGCATGCATGAGGATGTGGATTCGAACCCCAGCACCGTATGTACAACAAAGTGTCAGAGCAATGAAAGCCACATGAAAAACTAAATAAAATTGATTCTTTCTCTCTCTCTCTGTCCATCTCTCTTTAAAGAGAGAAAGAGAGAGAGCGACTATTAGGACAAAAAACTCTGTTCTCTTAACCAGTACCTTTTTGGAAAGCTTATCAAATTTAGTATTTCTGTCATATACCTACCTTGGAGTCAGTACATCATGAAGCACACAAATAGAACAGAATTTAAAATGGCAATAGAAAAAGGACTTTCTTCTTTACATGTTTGGAAAAGTATACACTTAATTCTTACATATTCATGTGTACACTGGGATGTGCTGCATGAAGTAGCATAATTCTTTAGCTAAGTGCTGAAGGTTTTTGTAGCTGAAAATGTATCAGTCAAAAGCTAAATTAAAAACCCAAGCTTTTAGTTTTTGTACTGTTATTCTGTACTCAAAGACATTTGATTTCCAAAATGTCAACATATGATTTCTTCCTTAAGTTCTAGCCTGTTGTTCACCACTCTCAACAACAAGGTGAGTTTTTTGTTTTGTTTTGTTGTTTTTTGGTGCTACTGTATGGCATGCCTGGCTGGTGCAGTAGGAAACAGATGTGGGCTAGGCCTGATGGTGCTCACGGCCACCCTGCCACTCTGCATTCCCCAGAGAGGCCTGGTTGGGTAAGAAGAGATAATGGTTTCCCTTTTTTTTTTTTTTTTTTTACAAAGAAAACCAGACAGCCTTTGGATCTGTTAATTCTGCCACCCCTTTCAAGTGCTGAATTCTTCAAAGGAAGCCTTAGTGGAACCTCATGCACCTCACCCTGAGGCCAGCCAGTCTGTTGCTAGCTGCACACAAATACAGCTACCTGTTTCAACTGAAAAAGATCTTGAGTTACTTTAAGCAAAGGTCATCAAAAGGAAAGAATAGGTTTGCACCTCATTCCTCCATCAGGCATTTTCTTGCCCTCTGTACTAATAATCCCCATAGCTATTTGCCATGAGGGGAAAAAAAAAAAGGAAACAACTATGTATTTATTGTTCATGTGCCAATTCCCAAGTGTTAGCTTGTCCAGCCAAACATTTTGTGTTTGCATTGGTATTAGGTTTAGCAATTCAGAGACTGTGGTGGATACAAATGAGATTTTTGTCGTGTGTGTGTGTGTGTGTGTGTGTGTGTGTGTGTAAAACTCTTGTAAAGTACAAGGCAGCCTGGAAAGATGTTGAAATGTTTAGTCAGGTCTTCTTCCAGTGAAAAGAGGTGTATAAAACACACCCTGATGATGAGCAGCAATTAACAGTGCATTACTTTCTGGAAAAGACTTGAAGTCAGCTGCCCTGCAGGTCAGAGTCAATAAAGACTGAGTTACTAACAATAGCCTTTCTCTCTTGCTGAAGCCTTGGACTTAACCCTAACTTCATCAGACCAGAAAAGAAGAGAATAATGTGAACAATAGGAGTCTCGGAGGTTGACTTGGGCCTAATGCACAGAGGCTGTAAAAGCTGTCAGAGAGCTTGATTGATTGGCTCGCACGCCTTAGTCCCCAGTGCAAAGCACTAATGTTTCTGCCTCTTCTGAGAGAGCTGATGTGCCACCTGGGGTCAAAACTTATCAGCCTGTGGGGCTAATGTTTCAGAGGAGGCCAAAGTGCAGTCAATAATTTATACGGAAATTTGTGCTTAGATTCACAGGGAAAGCACGTTTTGACTTGAATTTCTCCCTCTGCCCAAGAAAGAAGTCTGAGCCAACTTCAGATCTTCCCTGCTAGTGTTCTTGTTGTGTGTGTTGATAACACTGAAGACAAACTGGAATTAAGAAAAGAATATTTATTTAGCAGTTAATCTATGGAACCATAATTTCGGGCTTTTCAACACGGATGGTGAAATGGGGGAAGAAATTTTGAATGTATTTTAAAGAAAAATCACCTCTAGATTGTAATAACCAGGTCAGGTGAAATCTGAGTGACTTCGGAAACAATTACCAAGTGACTAGGGGGAGCTTCAGTTACAGGCTTAGGTAGTCTTAAGGTCTGCAAGAAATGGAATTGTCAGAGAGGAATTAGACATAAACTGGATGCCTTGGATCCTTCCTCCAGTCTGCTGAGAAACAAACAGACGTTCGCTTATGTGCCTGGATGTGTGCGTGAAACATCCTGTGTCTGTATCAACACGTGTATTTCTACACTCTCTGTATGGAAGTAGACAGTGATGCGGTGACACCGAGCAGAGCTGGTCGATCAATAACCAGCTAAGGTTTTGTTCTGCTCCAGCAAAATGACGACTTTGCTCCAGTAAGTGCTAACAAAGGCCCTTTTACCATCCCTCTGCTCTAGGAGAGCACTATTAGTCACACTTCATTAGGCTTGTTTACAGAAAAGAGCTGGTCTCTAAGCACGTTACTGAAATACTTGTAACTCTGTTGGGCCTTTTCTCTTCCCTGAAAGATAAGAACTTTGGAATGTGGGATGGGGGAGGGTGGGAAGCAGCCTCTGCCATTGTCAAGAAAACTGGTCTGTTCAGATGGGAATTGCACAGATATGTTCAGTGTAACCCCCACTAGCTGCACCCCACAGCCTGCTGCTGTTTGTCATTTCTGTTGTCACCAACTTGGGGAGCATTACTTTTCACTTTGTAATTTTGATAAATATCAGGTGTTCAGTTAGCTGTTCTCAAAAGCCTTCAATGAAGTTTTCTTACCGTAAATAGCCCAGAGGGGAGGTGTTGGTGACTGAGACTGAACTGCACTTCTCTGCACACTTTGCCTTTGAGTGGTCAGATGAGGAAATGCTTGGTTCAAAGAATGGATCTATTTGTTAGGAAATATAGCGTCACATGGGTTGAAATTGGTGGTGGTGGGTATAGAAAATGTCCATAAGGTTGGAATTTACCACCCTGAGGATTCTGAAGGATGTATGTGCTGCAGCTGCAGTCAACCTGGTCACCAAGAGTACAGGCTAATAGGGCTTGGGCTGTAGCTCAGTGGTGAGCACTTGCCCAGTAAGCCAGTGCCCTGGGTCCAATCCCCAGCACCACAAAAACCGGGGTGGGGGAAAGACAGGGTGATTACATTATAGGAGAGTTTAAAAGATGAGGGAACCAAAATACATTTGCTGAGGAACTTCTTTATACCCATGCCTGTGTCATTTGCTTTACATAAATCACAACCTATTGAATAATCACACTGTCCCTATTGTATAGATGCGGAAACTGACTCTCTGAGAGGTTTAGGTCAGTTCGAGATGAAGCAGGTACAGGGACAAACCAAAAGGGTCTGCTCAAAGCCACATCTGAAGAAGCTTAGGATGCACCATTCAATCACCATCATCTTCTTTACTGGCCTTCAGAATTGTCTCCCGACTAAACAATTGAGTTAGTCCCTTCAGCTTTTCTAGATTCTGAACCTGAGCCATGTTATGTGTTATCAGAGGGTATGAACTGCTCCCAGGTATGTCCCGATAGGGCATACCACTCGTGGTGGGGACAGGAGGGGTACCCACACCAGAAACCACGTTTACCCTTCTTTCCTCAGTGGGAAGGGCACTGAGTGTAGTTTTGTGATGTTCCCATTCCTTGTTTTCTTTCTAGATTTGCCAAGATAGTGGCTTTTTGGTGACATACAAAATCTACCCCTTTGTATGCCATATGCTTGCAGATATCTCCTATTCTCCTACACGCGAGCGCGCACACACACACACACACACACACACACACACTCTTAAGAGAGGCAATTCCCTGTTTCAGCTGCTGTTGTAAATTGCTATTTTAAATTTCAGCAAGTGGAATAATAGCAGAGCTATCATCTCCAGTAAATGTTTTTGGCCTGTGTAAAGAATGGCTCCTTCGGAGGTTTTATGATTTATAGAGGACACAGCTGGTGGCCAGCAGAGCTGTAGGAATGTGTGCTCTCCTGGGCCCGGAGAGCTAGAGATGAAAAGGACCCAGAGCTGGCACAAAAGCAAATAAGCGCTCTGACTTTAAATAAAGCATCATAATTTATAGGAAGCCTGGCTCTTCAATCCCAGTGAGATACACGGATCAGTAGCAGCTTTTTGATGTGGAGCATAATTGTCAATTGGTTCCCACTGTCTCCTTATGGCTCAAGGACTGGGGATGGTAAAAAAAAAACAAACCAAACTTACTTTAAAACACAAAAATACATTCCTGCAATCTATAGTTGTACTACACATATTTTGACAAGCAATTCAATAGCATTTAAACCTGAAACTCTGCTAGTCACCTATAGCCTGGACTGGTACTGGTCTAGGAGAGAGGGGAAGATTTTGAGAAAGACCAGGTGATTAGGGATGTTGGGAGGACCAGGATCTCTGCTTTTCCGTTTCCCTTTCCCTTGCCTACCCTTCCCCCAAAGCATATGAGGTTTTCCATTTTTAGATTTATTTCCTCTTCATCTTTCAGTTTCATTCATCTCCATAATTATTTTGCCTTCCCCCCAGCTACTCCCTCCCCTGCTCCTGGTTGGGGACAAGGAGCCTGGAGCAAAAGACAGAGGCCGCCTGAGCCAGAAAATGGGGAAGTGACAAAGATGCACGGAAGTGGCAGGGAGCTATACAGGACTTCAGATTGACAGCACTTTACACCCTGTGCTCCGTAGAGGACTCTCCCTTGGAGGGAGTGGCATGGAGGGGGTGTCTTTGCCTGTAGGTTAGCTGATTTTCATCTGGTTTCACTGTTCTTTTTACCTGTTTCTCCAACTGAGATAATGGCATCGTGGAAAGCGAGGGTATAGGAGTTGTTAGCTGGAAAGGTCTTGTAATTAACATGAAGCGCAGGAAATGATGGGGCCAATGAATGAAATGTCTTTGGTGACACCTGAATCTGATGGGGCAGTGAGTGGAGGCTGTTTCCCTCTCACTGTGGGAGACCCTGGCTACGTACTGTGTGCCAGGGCCACTTGTGTGTAGTGAATCATAAAACGATGTTCTTGAGGAAGGAGTGACTACGAGGAGGTAATACAGTAAGAATCAGACCGTTATTGTGGCTTATCGTAAGCCTAGCGCAACAAATACTTACAAAATACCTTTCTCAAACTTCTGAATGCTTTCATGTAAAGGAAGAAAAACATCTCCTAATGAACTGATAATAAAAGCTTGTGAGACAGGACTGGGGAGAGGGCCAGATCCCTTAACAGTGGGCTTTGAACTCCTGTCTTCTCATGATGAACGGGAGGAGGAAGGGAAAGAGAAATCCAGTGTCCTCCAGTGAGGAAAGGAGAGGGCTCAAGGAACCTGCCAGTGTTAGACAGTGTCTTCTAAACTCGTTGGAGTTCAGATAAACCAGCAGGCACCTCGAAACCTCAAGTTTAGAACTTGGCATCGGAAATCAGGGCGGTGCTATTGCTTATCTCCAAGACCCAAGCCTCAAAGGAGGCAGTAACTGGAAAGTTCACTCAAAGGCAAGAAATGAAACATCTCTGTACAAATGTACAGACACACTGTATGCGTTACATGTACATGTTCAGTTTATGCATGTTAGAGACTTTTCTTCCATTTTCCTATCCCTCTTTTGCCCTTTTCTTTTCTGCTCTGTATTGACAGAGCCTTAATGCAACATGTCCTGAAAGCCATTCCTTTGAGGGTGCAGGGGTGTCTTCTTTTTGTTGTTTCTTTTCTCTGGTTCTGGAAATTAAAACCAGGACCATTTTAGCACCAACCCACACCGCCAGCCCTTTTGATTTTTTTTTTCATTGTGAAACTGTCTGGCTAAGTTGCTGAGGCTGGCCTCAAACTTGCAATCCTCTTGCCTCAGCTTCCCCTTGTCACTGGGATTACAGGACTGTGTCATTGTACCCAGGAGAGGGTGGGCTTTTTTATGCCGTCCAGTTGTCTCTGGCTTGATGCCCTTGTTGAAGCAAGATCAGGGGTCTTGTTGTCTTCTCCCCTCCCAACATTATCATTTCAGACCTGTTCTGCTTCCCACCTGTCCCCACATAGGGACTCTGGGCACCGTGGCAGAAATTATTAGAGGGACATCCCAAAAAATAAGGGATGCATATTGATGTGAATGGGGATACACACACATACTAGCCTCAAGCCATCAAGCCACTTTATGATATGTATGCTGCCTAATTAAAAACAGAAGTTTTTGTTACTGACCATTTTGAGATTCCTATCTAACATTCTCCATGAAAATTTTTTTCATGATGTTCTTTGTTACCTACAGTGTCTGTGGTGTCATCTGGATATTTTGTAACCAGAAACTTGCTTGCTAGAATATAGATTCTGACGATTTAAAAGAAAGACATCTCTCTTTTTTGCAGCAAGTATTAATTGGTCTCTAACGATTCACTTTGATTCCATATTTTCAAGTTGTACCTTAGGCTTTCAGTTTTCATCAGTGCTAAAACTTACTGAAAAGCATGGTCGCCATCCTCATGTGCGGCTCAAACCCCTATGCAAATGTATGGGGCAGCATTTCAGTGTCCCTGGTGGGGCCTGACAGAAGCCTTATTTCTGCTCCCTCTTCTTACCCACTCGACTTTGTAACAGGCCATTGTATTTTCTAGAAGTGGGAAAGGATAACATTACTAGGGAAGCAAGCAAGAGCTTCTTTTAGCTGACCAGTCAACTGGATATTGACCACCTGTCTTCATGGGAAAGAAATAGATGGCAGTGAATAAGCGAGAGTCTAGTTTTCCAAGAAGCTCAATGATTTTCCCAAATCAATACAGCTCATCAGGCCTCAGAACAAAGGCTGCGGGGGAGGTGACAGTGATGGAAGTGGCTCTGTGTTCTTTTGTGTATTAAACCATAAGGCCCATGGGGAAACAAGGCTTCTTTAGCCATTTTTTTAAGGGCTTATTCAGTGCATTTAGGGGCAGATTTTTTTAAAGATCTCCATAGATCATATACTGATGCTCAAATATACTTTTGAAAGAGATAAGTCCAGTCAAGCCGGAAAGAATACTGTTTTTAAAAATGCAGATTGGGATAGCATTTTGCTGTTGCTTTTTGGTATTGGTTAAGGTTTCGGGGGGTTTTTTTTCCTTGTTATTTATGGATGGTGTTTAGATGAACCCAGAAGAATGTCTCAGTGTTCAGATTAACCTCTGGCAAAGAATCTCCACTATGCTCCCATAAATGTGAACCCTGTTCCTGATGTCCTGAAAATAGCACCAAACCTTAATGGGAATGTTGAACTGTCATCTGAGAGGTTATAATTAACATAGATAGAGCAATGCCAACATATTCCAGCCACTGACAGAGAAGATCAACCCAAACCAGCAATTTTTAGCCCTTCAGTCCTTTAATCTTTAAGTTTGGTATGCTTTCCATAAAGTAGTACATTAACACCAGAGCAGCGTGTCTCTGGGGTTTATGACTGGGGTGGCGGCACACTAGGGCATGAAGTGTTTCATTACACTTCCTTTTGTCAGTACTGCCCTATCTCCCAAGCTCCGTTGCCATACACTATTTGTTCAGATAAAGCCCAATGTTCAGGGTGACTAATCGCAGCACTGTGTTCCAGATGGTTTGATTACAGGATGTGGTTAAAGTGACTCTTCAAACATTCAGCCCAGCAGAGGGCTCTTTAAAAAAATACTGTTTTATGGTCATGTGACAATGCTTACTTTTCTTGTCCTAGTGCTCCATATATACTTGGTATACGTAAATGGAAAGTCCCTCTGCTTCTTGCCTGGCAGGTATTTTGTGGGCTACTATTGTTAATAAATTTAAAAATTTCCCAAACAATTATAAACTCAGCTTTGTCTCTTGAAGAAGGATCTGTCTGAAGGCAAAGAGTTCTGAAGCTGGAGCAATGAATAAAGGGGACTCTGTCAGTTTCAGCCTGGAAAAAAGTACCCAGTACTGAATGCAGCAGAACAAAACCAACAAAATATATTCAGGAAGGGAGTTCTGAACAAAGGATCGCTGATAAATCATACTTTGTGCAAGAGTCACGTTGTGCAAGAATGTAGGGTAACATGATACCTCAAATACATGAACTTTATCTCGTGCTCATGAAAATAGCACACTGCGGCATTTTTACCATCACCAGTGTTTCACTAGAAAGAATATGTAAACGGAAAGAAATGTGTAAACTTTGAAAAGAAGGATTAGGGCATAAATGGGTTACAATTTGGTATTATTAGAATGAGGTTTCTGTTTTCTGCCTGAGTGCACACCAAGTCATCCAGACGTGGTAGTCAGAATAAGAGTTCAAAAACTCTTCTGTCTGATTCCAAATTCAGCATTTGCAATGCTTGGCGAAGACTTCTGTCCCAAGGATGAGGCATTTTAAAGACTCTGAGACAGTCTTTAAACTGTAATATAAACAGAGTTATGCTGATCCGCTGGGATATCAGGCATTTGCCCATTTCTATAGGAAACAGCTTCAAAAATACCAGAAATAATAATTCATAAGCCAAATTTATAACATTTTTGGAGTAAAATCTCTCCACAGAGAATATCTATCACCTATAAGCTAGTGAGAGATTATGCTTATTGAAAAAGTATGGTAACAGTGAAAAGAAGCCATCCGGGACTCCATTTCTGTTCCAGCTCATACAAGTGTTTAGGGAGCTCTCATTCTAAGCTGGGCACTGTGCACCCAGAGGTTGTGGGGTTTAGGCTTTTCCCTAATTTGAAGGAGTATCAACCTGGCTGGATGAGGTTAGTTAGCTCACTGTGTAATAAGTGAAGTGAAATGTTAGAGGGACATGTATCAGGGAGAATACAAAGTCTAGCCATGTCCGGACGTGATGGGAGTTTGCTTGTTGTTCATTTAATAGCATTGAGTATCCTGGTGAGTGGAGTTCAGGAACCCAAATGTAGGAGAATCTGCCAGCTTCAGCTTGTGACCTTCAGTGTCATGATAAGTCATTTCTATCTCAATCAAAACGAGCAGGAGACCAGAAGAACACACATGGGAAGTTCTTATGGGTCAGGCCTGAAAGCAGCCCACACTGCCTCACTCACATCCTTTGGTAGAATGCAGTCACAGCCACTGGTAGGGAGGCCAACTCAGAAAGGGAAAGAAATTACAGATTCTGGGGAGCATTCATCAGTGGGAAAGCTGTGTATAGAGAACCCAGGAGAGAATGAGTATTTTGGGGGGGTTATGTACATGTATGTATGCGATAAGGGAAAGGATAATATTGGAATTTGTCACTGTTTGGTCCTAATTTACTAGGAACTTTAACTTTCCTTGGGGATTGGGACTAAGGCACCTTATTTAAGGTATCTTTCAGGGGAGTTAAAAGTGTGATGTGATTTCTCATCACAGTGGTTGAAGAAACTTGTCTAGGTTGGAGGGACAAAAAGAGAGAGTGAACAGGAAACGAGAGAATGCCAGCATGGTTTTGTCTTTGCCTGAATGAAAGGCTGTCAGGTGGTGGATGGGTAGTCTGCTTCTGCAGGGTATGAAAAGGCAATGCCAGGGTCACAGTATTCAAAGACCAATTTTAGGTCAAGACAAGAAATTAATAAAGTGGCTGGAAAATAATGAGGTGGTCCTAGGTGACTGCTGGTAAAATCTTTATCAGTGATGCAGCCAGAGGAAGAGGGGACATGCACAAAAGTGCTGAGGGCACTGCACCAGCAGTTGGCTTCCTCCCCTCATAGCTGTTGCATCCTTGGAGCTTTGGCCCATGTGATCCTTCAGCCTTAGTCACTTTATGACCTTTAGGGCTTCTGTTAGTACTGACTCTCCAGAACGTCCATATTCCTAATTCAGAAGGCCAGTGTGTGTCAGATCTGTGAGCCTGATCAATTAAGGCTACCCTCTGAGCAGGGACTGAGGCCAGGGCAGCCACCCAATAACATCACATTCAAGTCTGGTGTCATGTGATGGCGTAAAGGGCCTACTCTGTAAATGTGGGTATTACAGTATATGCCTGTGTTGGTTTTAAGACTTCAGACTCTTGAAGTACAGAGTTTAAACAGATTTCCAGACAAAATGTGTTGATTCAGTAGCACCTAATGTATACCCCATAGACACAGTAAATGCTTGATGTGCCTATCTCCCTGGGATTTCTTTACTACGGAAATAGAACACTGGGGTACTTATGAGGTCTCAGGGCTGTTTGGGCTTGTGGAGATAGGGGACTTGTGTAATGTACTAAATACCATGTTCACATTAGATGCCCTATAGGGTAATATGCTTTCCAGAGCAGCATGGTAGATTCTGCTTCAATATCTGAAACAAAGTGTCAATACTACAGAGATGAAAACCAAGTGTGGTGAGCACGCACTCAAACCATCCTTTGTTGGTTTCTGCTGTCTTCTTACTTTCCTAGTAATGAACTGACTGAGAAAGACCATGCCCAGCCCATGACAGAAAGGGGAAGATAATAAACCTGGTGAGATTCTCAAGAACTTAGGGATGCATACAACATCCCCAGCCCCTAGCTTATGGGCTGGATGTTTGAAAGAATATGTCCTTTGAAAGAAAATAGTAAATCTTTTGGGACTAAATATACAATTTATTTCCAATTTATATAATTTTATGCTCAAATTTATAAAAGTTAATTCTATATTTTTAGAGGACTAATTTTCATTTGGAACATTTTATGCCCGAAGTATAATCTGCTTTGTATGGCCACGGGTTACAAAATATTCAAGATTTGAGATTTCAGCAAAACAATAAACTGCTTACATGTTTTAGAGCTAAAACACCACCTTTATTCTTGGCCCTTCATAATGGGATGTTGTCTAAACATAGACCTTCTTACAAAGAAGCGATACACTGTTTATACAGTAGTGCAGTAGTTTATATGAGGAACATTCCTTAAGCCTTCATTCCAACATAAAAAGGCAGCTTTGGCGGTATAAACATGTGCATGTGTATATTCGCACGTGAATTCTAGGCGGATTTCAATACTCCACAGCATTGTGAGTGGTTTGTACATGTAAAGACAGCCCAAGTATCTAATTAACACTGCTTGATGGAAACCGTTCAAAATCTCCCAGGGAGTGGAGCATGTTTTGAGTATTGCACATGCTTCTAGAAAAATAAGGGTGACTTATTTAGGCCCTTTGAAGTTGAAAATGGGCTTTTCTTTACAGGATTCTATTCCTGTGGAGCACAAACAATAAACAACATCACTTGTACTTAGATAAGAAGTGCTGCTTGTGTGGCTTCTAGAGAGCAGCAGATGGGAATAGTTTTGCGTGGTGGTTGAAATTGCAGTTCAGCCTTTGTGATAGTTTTAACCTGTAGCCCGGAATCACTAGTGATTGATTGCTTGCTTCGGGTCCCTTCCTGGTCTCTAGTCCCATGGTTCCCCGGATTGGGTTTGAGACTGCGAATTCGGTTCTGAGAATGTTGGCACGTTGTGTTGAACTGGCGGCGTGCTGCGTGGTGGAAACACTGCTCCGCCGTGCCGATTGCAGCCTTCTTCCAGTCCTTGTTAGTGCAGACAAGCCGGGAGGACCTAAGTGGCCAGGTAGCGCCAGCGCCCGCCGGCCCAAGGGCAGCATCTTCCCACCCCTCGGCTCCTTTCTCCCGAGCCTCAGCCTCGGGGGCTCCAGCCGGCCACCCTCGGCCCAGCCAATCAGACGCGAGCGTTCGCAGCGGGCGCTGGCCAATCGGCGGCCAGCTTTTGCTGGAAATGCGAAACCCTTAGGGGAAAAGCAATAACAAAAGCCTTTCACTGCAGACAAATGTTAAGTGTCTGTGCAGACTTTTCCTGTTTTTAATTTTATTACTGCAAGAATGGAGGGTTTGTTGTTTCTTTCATGTTTCCTTTCAAGCAATTTTAATTATACATTTGTGCAACATCAGGGACTCTGGAACGCAGTGAGTCAGCCTATTGCATCTAAAGCTAAAACGCAGTAACCTTCTGGCAATACAGATATATTCCTGCACTGTAAATATAGCTGACATGCTAAAGAATTTTAAGCAGCTGCAAAGGTCTTTAACACCACACACTGTGCCCCAGAGAGCAGATGATGAGAAAACCAGCCCAGTCTTCTCTTTTCTCCTCCTCTCCCACCGCCTCCCCTTTCCTGAAGGGATGTGCTCATAAAGAATCCTTTCCTCCAATTGTTCTGTCTTGTGCAAATTTTGACCAAATGCCTAATTACTCCTGATTATCATCGCAATACAAATTTTTATATTCAATGGTTAAAAAAAATTTCCTGAGGGAATTACAAAGGAATCAGCCATGAGTTGAGGAAATGCTTGCTTTGCTTCATCCTAGATTTTCTTCCTCTGCTAGACTATTGCTACAATAGTGAGTAAATTCATCTGCCACATAAGTGCTAGCAACATAAACCATATGGAAAACAATTTTAAAATCTCCTTTTGAGACTTTTGAAAGAAAATCTGCCTTCTCTGTTTCTTGACTCACCGCCATTCAAATATTTACCTGCTGTTAAAAGGTTCCCAAGTAAGTCTTACCTTGTGAGGTTCTTTTACCATAAAGGAGCTTGGTTCAGGGTTTTTGCAAGATTCAAAATGGCAGTGGTAGCTCAAGTGAGCAAACCAGCTAGAAACAGACTGAGTGATGTCCTGTGGTGTTTCCAAGAAAGAATGGGAGGTAGATGTAGAAAAAACCAAAGGTTCACTTAAATGTTTCGTTTATTTAATTCTAGTTTTTTTTTATGTCTCAAAAACTAAGTTCTTCAAAAATGTACTTTAAAGGAGTGATTTTTTAAAAAGTGGCACCTGTCCTCTAAGGAAAGGAGGATGTTATATTTTGTTTCTCTGACATTTGGTATACTAAGTGCACTTAAGTTTAGTAATTCACAGATGCAGTGCTAAATTAAATTGTCTGTCTGCAGAGCAGTGGGGGAAAGCAGAAGGGCTTGCAGGAAACAAGTGTGTTGGTTTTTCTAATCCTCTGTGGCAAATGCTTACCAAAGTTGATTCTAAAGATAACCCCAAGAGCAAATCTATTGTGCACATTTATTTTCTTAAGAGGACTATTTTAGGAGTCCTTAATATGAAACAAGACCAAACAGTGAAACAGATATGTTCCAAGGCTGATTATTGTCTCATAAAGTCAAAGAGGGGAGATTAGGAAGGGGGAAACATGACTGATGTCTTCTATCTGGACTCTGAGCCCCCACTTTCCCCTCCGTACCTATTTTTATGCTGTGCATATTTTTTTGTTGTTAATAAAATCACCATTATTTCACATTGCTGAATTGGAAACAAAACCGATTCCTTTCAGTCACCTTCTGGTTTAAGCACTGGTAACTGGCGCTTAGTTTATGTTGGCTGCTTGCCAAACGAAAGCAATTATGTGTAATAATAGAAAAATTAAGAGGTGAGTGTTGCTGTTTTACAGCAGGACATGGCAAAAACCATTTCCTTCTGTCAGCAGTATCTTGATTACACTCTCACACACAGTCTCACCCTTTTATACCACATGCACACACAACGCACAAATACATACACACACACACAATTTCCTGTGGGTTTTAACTTGAGGTCACTGAAACCAGAAAGAGGAAGAATGCAAACCACAGCTTTTGAAAGCAAATGGGAATAGAACTTTGCTGATAAAAATAATAAGAAATGAAGTGGAAATAAAATAATCAGTGATAAAATGTGGTTCCTTTTCATCCCTTAACCCCCCACAGGTGTCCTAGTGGTCAATGTCACGTGGAGGAATAAAACTTATGTGGGGACCCTACTGGACTGCACCAAGCACGACTGGGCCCCTCCCAGGTATGCACAGGGCCATTTATTTGTCTTTTCCTTCCCCTGTCATTTCTTTGCAAGAAAACTATAGAAAGATTAATAATGTGTTTTTAAAAGTCTGCCTGTAATTGAAAATAGGCAAGAGAGATGAGCAGTTCAGGAGTGAACACAGTAAAAGGCACATACTTTGCTTTTCAATCAGGAGATCTCTACTCCCCACCCGTTCTCAAAAGGGGCATTTGGGCTGCACTGCAAACGAGCTACCTGAGCCATTTTTATTTGATCTTCTGAGGAGGAATATAAGCACTGATTGGTAGCCTGTTCTTTTATGGGCGCTGAAATTATCATTGGAAGAATAAAGAGTCTTTCCTTGACTGGGACCACCCACAAGCTGTCTATCAAGGTGTTGACTTCTCCTTGCCCCATGTGTCTTGTGATTTCACCTGGTTCTTTCAGAGGTGCTCATTTTGACAACTGTTACTTGCTTCCCTAGGTTTTGTGAGTCACCAACAAGTGACCTGGAGATGAGAGGAGGCCGGGGCAGAGGGAAGAGAGCAAGGTCTGCCGCTGCTGCCCCTGGCTCTGAGACCAGCTTCACTGAATCCAGAGGGTTGCAGAGCAAGAACAGAGGGGGGGCCAATGGGAAAGGGAGGCGTGGCAGCCTCAATGCCAGTGGACGAAGGACACCCCCAAATTGTGCTGCAGAGGAAATCAAAGCCAGTCCTTCCTCCACCAACAAAAGGAAAAACAAGCCTCCCATGGAGCTGGACCTGCACTCCAGCTCTGAGGACAACAAGCCTGGGAAGCGAGTCCGCACAAATTCTAGAAGCACTCCCACCACCCCTCAAGGGAAACCAGAGACTACTTTTTTGGACCAAGGCTGCTCCTCTCCAGTGTTAATCGATTGCCCCCACCCAAACTGCAACAAAAAGTACAAGCACATCAATGGCCTGAGGTACCACCAGGCTCATGCACACTTAGACCCGGAAAACAAGCTGGAGTTCGAGCCTGACAGTGAGGATAAGATCTCGGACTGCGAGGAAGCCTTGAGTAACGTGGCCCTCGAATGCAGCGAGCCAAGCACAAGTGTGTCAGCTTACGACCAGGTGAAGGCCCCCACCTCTCCTGGTGCTGGAAACCCCCCTGGGACCCCCAAAGGAAAGAGAGAGTTAATGAGCAATGGCCCAGGTTCTATTATCGGTTCGAAAGCTGGGAAGAATTCTGGCAAAAAGAAAGGCCTTAACAATGAACTGAACAACCTTCCAGTGATTTCCAACATGACAGCCACGTCAGAGGGTTGCTCAGCGGTTGATGGCAGTCTGGCTGCTGAGATGCCCAAACTGGAAGCAGAAGGACTGATTGACAAGAAAAGTCTGGGTGATAAAGAAAAGGGCAGAAAAGCTAACAATTGCAAAACGGACAAAAACCTCTCTAAACTGAAAAGTGCCCGGCCCATCGCCCCTGCGCCTGCCCCCACGCCCCCACAACTAATTGCAATACCTACTGCAGCCTTTACAACCACCACCACGGGGACCATACCTGGACTGCCCTCCCTCACAACAGCTGTTGTCCAGGCCACACCAAAGAGTCCTCCACTAAAACCCATCCAACCAAAGCCCACCATAATGGGAGAGCCCATCACCGTGAACCCAGCTCTGGTGTCACTCAAAGACAAAAAGAAAAAGGAGAAGCGAAAGCTAAAGGACAAAGAAGGGAAAGAGTCAGGAAGCCCAAAAATGGATGCTAAGCTGGGAAAACTAGAGGACTCCAAGGGGGCTGGCAAAGATTTATCGGGGCATTTTTTAAAGGACCATCTCAACAAGAATGAAGGGCTGGCTAATGGACTTTCAGAGTCTCAGGAGAGCCGCATGGCCAGTATCAAAGCAGAGGCCGATAAGGTCTACACTTTCACAGACAACGCCCCCAGCCCTTCCATAGGGAGTGCCTCGAGGATGGAGTGCAGCGCTTTGGTGAATGGGCAGGCGCCCATGGCGCCTCTGCATGTGCTGACCCAGAATGGGGCCGAGAGCGCAGCAGCAAAGACCAACAGCCCTGCCTACTCAGACATATCTGATGCCGCAGATGACGGCGGGTCTGACAGCAGGTCCGAGGGTATGAGGTCTAAGGCCAGTTCCCCATCCGATATCATTTCTAGTAAGGACGGTGTTGTAAAAGGGCATTCTTCAGCTACAACGCAATCGTCTCAACTGAAAGAGTCCCATTCTCCCTATTACCATGGCTACGATCCTTATTATTCTCCCAGTTACATGCACCCAGGACAGGTTGGCCCCCCTGCAGCTGGAAACAGCGGGAACACACAGGGAATGAAAATCAAGAAGGAATCCGAGGAAGATGCAGAGAAGAAAGACAAGGCAGAGCAGTTAGATTCTAAGAAGGTGGACCATAATTCTGCATCCCTCCAGCCTCAGCACCAGTCGGTGATCACACAAAGACACCCTGCCCTGGCTCAGTCACTTTATTATGGCCAATATGCCTATGGGCTCTATATGGACCAGAAGTCTCTAATGGCCACCAGCCCTGCCTATAGACAGCAATATGAGAAGTACTATGAGGACCAGAGGCTGGCAGAGCAGAAAATGGCCCAGACTGGGAGAGGAGACTGTGAAAGGAAAACTGAGCTCCCCTTGAAGGAGCTGGGCAAGGAGGACAGTAAGCAGAAAAACATGCCATCGGCCACAATCTCAAAAGCTCCCTCTACTCCAGAGCCTAACAAAAACCATTCTAAATTAGGGCCATCAGTGCCTAATAAAACTGAGGAGACAGGTAAATCACAGCTTCTCTCCAATCACCAGCAGCAGCTACAGGCCGACAGCTTCAAAGCTAAGCAGATGGAAAACCACCAGCTTATTAAGGAGGCTGTAGAAATGAAGTCTGTCATGGACTCTATGAAGCAGACAGGTGTAGACCCAACCTCGAGATTTAAACAAGTAAGATTGTGGAGCGTGGTCCCAACAGAGAGTGTAGTCTGAGATTTGTACATGTCTGGGCTTGATCTGGTTAGACTTGGAGAGAAATCAATATCAGGGTTGTTCCCCCCCCTTTTGAAAAATATCTTGAAAGATCCTCAGGACTTGTTGTGTAGCTCTAAAATAAACATTGCTCATTGATTCCTTGCCTTTTTGTGTAGTAAAATAAACTCTAGACATGCAGACATGTGGTCCATCATCAAATTCTGACAAGGTCCCTTAATTTCTCGCTGAGTCTAAGGGTATTCCACTACAGGGCTGCTGAATTCCCTCCAGACTCCAAAATTCTGAGTCTGATCACTGAAGTACTTGTTCTTTTATTTTTCCAGTTTTCTATAGCATTTTCTCAGAATATTAAAACTGAGCATAGCTGGGCATGATGGCACACAACTTTAATCCAAGTCTAAGGATATAGCTCAGTGATAAATTGTCCTTGAGTTAAATCCCCATGGGGTACCCAAAAATAAAACAAAAAGGAAACAGTGGGCACCAAATGCACATTTCCCATGCATCTTTTTAATGCAGTTGAGAGCCCAGATGTATTTCACCGAGGATCTTAGAAGCCTGGATTTCTGTTTTACACTCTGTGTTAAATGCCCAAAGCAGAACTCAGTACTGAGCATTTGTGAGAGGGTGAGGAGGTTTGGGGGATGGGCCTCAGCAGTCATCCCAGAGAACTGTCAGCCAGTCGGAGAGCACCTGAAAACCAGTCACCATGAAACCACATGTGTGCTAGCATTTTCTGTCATGGTTCAGACATCCTGACTCACTGCAGCCCCAGGAGCATTAATTTTGGTATTTCCCAGCACTACAACCCCCACCGCCCATGCTTAGATAGTCCCTGGTGAATCAGAATGAGAAGCCTTTCCCCATGCACATTTCTGCCCAGAGTTAAGACATGGACTTAACTTTGAATCTTCATTCGGGACCTGAATATGGATTTGTACCATGAATGGGGTGGGGGATCACAAAGGCCCTTAGGATTATTTCCCCCTCTTCCAGAGGCCTAAAAATCAGGCTGTTGCTTTGTGGGCAGCACTACAACAATACAATTTAGGGGTCTTATAGGTGGCTTTATTTTATAATAGAGAAACCATAATGTGTGCTACGAATTTGAAATTTTGTTTTGATTAAGACGTTAGCACATAATGAGAAGTGAGCCAAGATATTAAGCCTAAGCTGTGGTAGATGAAGAAAGTGTATAGGAAACCAAGAGGTTTTCCTCCTAAATGATGTTAATAGCTATAGTAATTACTTCAATTTACTATTAGCTTGAGTTAGTTTTTAAAATGTTTTTTACCTATATGAGATATTAAAAAGGAAAATGAGGATTAGATTAAATATATCTGAGGATGTTATTTGATTTTGAGAAATTACTTTTTAAGGGCCCACTGCCAAATTCCAACAGACCTAAGTTTGAAGCCCAGTTCCACAACTGCACGGCAGTATGACCTTGGTGTTACCTGAACTTTAAAAGCTTTGGTTTTATCTTCTGCACAAAGGATCAGTGATAACTCCAGATATTACTACTTTATCAGAGAAGGAGTAATAACACATTACCTGGCACATAAATACATGTGAACTTAGCATGAGAAATGGCCATGGTGTCATGATGGTTAATTAATGGCTTTTCTTAAAAATTGAATTTTAGGACAAAACTTTTTTTTTTTTTTAATCAGGATCCAGATTCAAGGACATGGCATCATTATGTATACCAGCCCAAATATCTGGATCAGCAAAAGTCAGAAGAACTTGATAGAGAGAAGAAATTAAAAGAGGATAGTCCAAGGAAAACTCCTAACAAAGAGAGTGGTGTGCCCAGCCTTCCTGTATCATTAACAAGCATTAAAGAGGAGCCCAAAGAGGCCAAGCGTCCTGATTCTCAATCAATGGAAGAGAACAAACTGAAAAATGATGATCGAAAAACTCCTGTGAATTGGAAGGACTCTCGGGGGACAAGAGTGGCTGTGTCCTCCCCCATGAGCCAGCACCAGTCATACATACAGTACTTGCATGCTTATCCGTACCCACAGATGTATGACCCCAGTCACCCTGCGTACCGGGCTGTTTCTCCTGTCCTGATGCACAGCTACCCTGGTATGTCATGTTTGGGCTCCAAATATGGCGGAGGGAAGAGGTTGTATTCAGATATCAGCTATTAAAAAATCAGGACAAATTAGAAGCTTTGAGAGTGACATTTGTTTTACTTGTTTTTATGCTGCTTAAAGTCCCAAAGATGAAACTGATTTAACATAAGATTTTTTTAAAATGTAATGTCAAGAGTCTTCAGCTGTAGCTTCCATAGTCTCTGATGGTCTGCTGTAGACATTAGACTGACAGATACTTTATTGCCTATGAAAATATTCAGAGCACTTACTGTCATAATCATTATAGTTACTATTCCTTTCACTTAAGCAGATACATAAATGTATGAAGTGGCTGTAAGTTCAATTTTGTTTATAACCTCTGTTTATCAGGATGAATTAACTGGAGAAGAAAATCAGAGAAGCTAGATACAGTTTAACAATGATGTAGCCCATTTTTAATTTAACCCCTTATTTTGAGATATTTTATCCCAAATTCATGTAACCCAATTTTTTTTTTTTTAATGATGTAGCTCATAACTTGATGTGGCATTTGTCGTTTATCTGCAGGGGCCTATCTCTCTCCAGGATTTCATTATCCTGTTTATGGGAAGATGTCAGGGAGAGAAGAGACAGAGAAAGTCAATACCAGCCCCAGCATCAACACAAAAACAACCACTGAATCTAAAGCCCTGGACTTGCTCCAGCAGCATGCCAACCAGTACCGCAGCAAGTCTCCTGCTGTAAGCCTGCTTTGTTGTTATTTAAAGGACTGTGTTTTGGGGGAGAAAGGGGACAAGCTAGAAAACAGTTTTGAAATAGAAATGGTTTTGGAACCTAACTCTGATTTCAGGATGCTGTTTTATCTTTGGTACGTAAAGAAAAGAGTGTTCAAAAGCAAGATACTTTCACACATGAGGGACAGGTATTGTTGAAGCACGTATGGTGGTAGTGAGCTTTTTGTTAGGTAATCATTCAAATTTATAGGAACTGACTGTTGGTGCAAAATATTATTGATAAAACATTGATAAGTATTGTTTTTTAGAATAGCCTTGTAACTAAATAGTTCTAAGGCTACAGGTCATTGACCCATTGGGCAAACTGAGCTTTTGTGTGTGTGTGTGTGTGTGTGGTGGGGATTGAACCCATGGGTACTCTACTACTGAGCTGTATCCCTAGATTTGAGATTTAAAAAAATATTTTCTTTAGGGACAAGTTTCAAAAATCAGAGTTTTCTCATACAAATCCAAATGACCTCTTAAGACAATAGAAAATCTGGTCCCAAATCACATGGGAGAAGTAGCCCCACTGAGATGATGGTGTGTCTTGCTCCTTAACAATGTATGTAAAGAAAACCTACCTATTCCGTATCACTCAAGTTTGTTTTTAGCCTGATTTCTGTAGAGATTTGAGTTTTTGACTCCTCTGAATTCTTGGTGTCCACATGGTCAGCGTTCATGGTTGGAGGCTCATCATGCACAATGCTGATATTCCGTGACATGTAATAACTATTAATTTTATTCAGACACACATTTGAGACTGCACAGTATGACACTCATATGCAAGTGTGAGTCACTTGGCTAAGGAGCGAGGGCTGCATCTGCTGTTTTTTAGCCCTGACTCATTGTCGTGTATCTATTACTCTACTGAAGAGAATGCAAATAAATATCTTTGCAAAAGAGACTCTCATCCAAAAACTTCCATTTCTATAGCTTGTTGAGAGACTAAAGAAAGGAGATGACAGTTCTTGGCTACAGAAAAGAAGTTTAAAGTATAGTATCTACAAGTCTGCCAGACACTATGTAGAGAAATTAAAAGGGTGATTGATGAATCTTTTTTCTATGAAAAAGTACACAGTGAAAAAGAGAACTCTAGTGAAAGGATAGTTAGGTTCTTGAAGGTAGAAATGTATAGGAAATACTCAATCTTTAATCACACTTTGATTTGGGAGAAATGGAGTTTCTTTATGAGTATTCGGAAACTGAGAGGTTTTAGAATGTGGGAACAGGATGATGGTTTCCTCTACTGCAGTCCTTTGGAATCTGTAGGAGAATGGTTGCAGACTCCCCAGGGGTAAACAATCCGAGGTGCTCAAGTCCTATATATAAAACAGCATAGTATTTGTATATAACATTGGCTTGTCCTCCTGTATACTTTAAGTCATCTCTAGATTGCCTGTAATATTTACTATGATGTAAACAGTTGAGGGTATGATGGCAAGTCTGTGTATTTAATGCAGCAAATTAAAAAAAAATCTTTGATCCAAATTTGTCTGAATCACTGGGGTGGTATCCATGAATATGGAGGGCAAAATGTACTTACTGTGTATTGACCTATGATATAGGATGTGTATTTCAGTGGAACCAAGTGGATACAGATGTTTTAAATTATGAGATAGGTTCTCCCCACAAAATATACATTAAAATATAATTAGAAAAATTGACCTTACATAAATCTCCAAAACCGCTTCTTTTCTTTGAACTGTCTATAAAAGGTTGTTTGTGGGAAGATTTTTTAATCGCTAATGTGATATTGCTGAAGGGGCGCAGGTGGTTTAGTACGCTTTCTAGTTGTATTTCAAAGCATGAAGTGGGGAAATTTCTCTGTTCTGTTTCAGCCTGTGGAAAAGGCCACAGCCGAGCGGGAACGGGAGGCAGAAAGGGAACGGGACCGCCACTCACCCTTTGGCCAGCGGCACCTGCACACGCATCACCACACCCACGTTGGCATGGGTTACCCGCTAATCCCTGGTCAATATGACCCTTTTCAAGGTCAGCAGCTCGATCATTATTGTGTCTTTTTTCATTGTGCTTTGGAAAACAGTTGCTAAAAACTACCTGTCATGGTTTTAAAATAAAAATATTGAACTTTGAATTAACATTAGCTCTGGGGAGGATTTTTAACACTTATTTCCTAGTATTTCCTACTGACACAGCTAAGGCTGTTCCTACATCTTTGTATTCTATTGAGACATGAAATGGCTACCAGTTAATAATTGTCACTGGTTGATGTTATCGGAGGCTTACTGTTATCTCACAGGCTGAGGGTGGCGGTCAGTGTCTGGGGCGCTGAATATAACAATCAGAAGATCAGATACTGACTTCAGGGAAATTGGAGAGAAGATGAGGGGGAGTGGGAGGCTTTGGTGAAGCTTTTTGTCCTGATATCTGTAGGCCCTTTAAGGTGCTCTTTTCCTATGTGAGTAGTGGGAGTGAGATGTCCACGTTCAACACTTTATTTATAATAGAACTCAAGGGCTCTTCATAGCCCGTCATGCTGTGACTCTCACTAAAGATGAGGGTAGAGAGGAAAAGCTTTTTCTTTTTTGCTTTTATCATTGCATTACAGTTACATATAATAGTTGGGTTCATTTTGACAAAAATCATACATGCATAGTATATAATTTACTCCATTTCAGCCCCTGATGTTCCCCGCCCCCTTTCCCTTCCATCCTCCCTTCCTCTCCTCCTTCCTCTCCTCTACTGGTCTTTCTTTAACTCTTTTATTTTTAATTGGTGCTTTATAGATAGACATAAACGTAGACTCCACTGTGGTGTGTTTAGACAGTCACATAGCATAATAAAAAGCCACAGATCTGCATGATGGGCCAGTAGTCCCTGGGGTGTTTGTTAAGCAGGTATTATTTGTCTCATGGTTTCCAGTGGGCACCCATACTGTCCAGGGAAAGGGTAGGCTACAGTGCACATCACTCCGGAAATATTTGGAGTCAATTTGGTAGGAAAATAGATTTTCTTCAAAGCCAGATTTTAAAGGAAGATAGAAGAAATTTACTATTTCGTAAAGCTCCATCTTCAAAATCTCTGAAGGCGAATGAAGCCTTTAAGAAGAGGTAGCAAAATGGGACCAAAGGCAGGAAGCAGACTTAGATTTAGTCAGCCTGTGCTGCACAGACCTGTGGGTGGGGGAAGTCTCCACATTCAGCCTCTTTGGTGCCTTAGGTCAAAGACAGGGACAGCCCTTCAGCCACTGTTCTTGGTTTGAGGAAGTTGATCCCAGTTCAGAGGGCCCTCCAAATTCAGTCTGTTTTACCATCTTTGTCACTTCAGAGGGGGTTGGTAGTGGCATGGTCTTTACCAACAGATCACCTGCCTGGGATGTGGCTGTCTTGTCAGCTCAGATGGCACTGCCTTGAGTGGCAGACATTTATTTTCTCAAAGGTCTAGGGGCTGGGCATGGGAGATCGCAGTGGGTTATAGTGAGGCTTTCCTACTGGGGTGTAGGCCCCCTCCATCACCCCGCCCACAGGGCCTTTCCAGTGGCAGGAAGCAGGCCCTGAGGTGTCCTTTCTTACACAGACACTAATGTCATATCCAGATGAGGCCACGACCTCATTTTATTTTAGTCACCTCCTCACAGGCCCTCTTTCCAAATGCAGGCAAATTGCAGTTCAGGCTCCAACACAGGAATTTTAGGATGACACAATTCAGTCCTTAACAAGGACCAAGTTGGTAAATGAATGTGAAGCAAAATGTGTTTACAAACGTGAAGGGACCAGTCTTGTTTATTCAGCTCTTTCCGCTTGGTGTCAAGCAGTGGTGTTAAAAGAGAACATCTCGGTTTCCTAAACAACTTGTATTGAGTGTGATGAGAACTTGGAAGAAAAAGGGGTTTTGTTTCTAACATATGACATCTAAGTGAGTCAGATGTGGGCTGAGTGTGTTGTCACTTTCCATATGCTATTATTGTTACAGTTATTGTAATGTCTTTCTTACCTCTGGGGGTGGGGGGAAACAATGTCCAAATAAAGGACACAGAAGGAGAGAGTAATCTTCCCTGGGTTCACTTGGTTTACTCTTATTTTCCCTAGGACTGTTTTCTGTAGAATTTTAGAAGAACCTGGATTAAGCAGCGTAACACCATTTAGAGCTGTTAGAGTCTCTACTACCTTTGTCTTACGGATTAAGTCTACTTCTACGTTTAATTTACTGATTCCATGTGCCTTGTGGGATGGATTATGGTGAATCACTGGGAAAAATGTTAAAGTGGTCAAAATTATAAAAGAATCATATTCTAAGGAAGCAAGTAGCATGTCACTTCCGTAACTCTCTGTGACTTTTGATTCCAGTTGTTACCTGGTACCTATTATTTCTCCAGAGCTGCCTATTCCAGAATACATGCAAACCATTTAGCACCACACAGAATTAGAGAGATGGAATGCTCAGTTCCTTGAATAGCTATTAAGAAAACTGCAGAGAATTCAATAAAGGGATAGATAGCGGTTGGACCAAGTGGTTTGTACTCTGTCCTTGCTGAATGAAACGTTTCATGTGTGTGTTTGTTAATGAAAGGACAAATTGCTGCAACTGGGTCTGCAGCCTTTGCCACTGGGCCTGTATCTACTCTTATCTTTCTAAATGTCATGGAGACCCCACATTTTTTCGCCCAGCAGGCTTGACCTCGGCTGCCCTCGTTGCCTCTCAGCAGGTGGCTGCCCAGGCATCTGCATCAGGAATGTTTCCTGCACAAAGAAGGTAAATATCTTCTATGCTTGCAATTATTTTTCTAGGTGGAGACATCTTAATATTTTTGAGGAAAGCAAGTACAGGCTTTTCAGATGAAAAACTTAGCTCCCCAGGTGTTTTTTTTTTAATTATCATTATTGTAATCAATGTGCTTATAGAATAATATGGTAACAATGCAACTTAGGTTCCACGAACCTCATTCTGTAAATGTAAGGTGGATTGTTAGAGTCGATTGGTTTTTAGGCAGTTGAAATTTCCTTAGATTATCCTCCTAACTTTGTTAAAATAAATGACCCTTGTTTTATCATAGTCAAAAATAAAATTCCAAATGGAGAAATGTATTATCATAATGCTAAATGTTTATTCTGTGATTTTAATGACCCCTCAAGTTATTTTAATTCTCTGTGACTTAAGAAAGAAAACAACTTAAAGGAATTTCATGATTAAATAAAATTAACATTTTTCACAAAAGTTACATCATACATAGCTGCTTTTTATTCACTTTTCCCGGAACTAAATCCCACAAATAGAATAGAACTGAAATAATACTCTCAGATTCAGTGTTTCCAGAGTCAAATGGTGGTTGAACCCTATGCTAACGTATGTTTTTCTTTTGCAGAGAATAACAGGATTGGAAGTGTACGGTGTCATGTGACTGGATCACATGGGGAAGCGCTTTATACAGACATCAGTTCCATGGTGTTAATTTGAAATGCCTTAATGGCAGGCAAAAACCAGTCATTTCATTTTTGTAAATTACAGATTTTATCACAGAGTAACAAATGTTGCTGTAATTAAACTTCTGTTTTATATATATATACGTATACATATCTGTATATATACATATACATATATATATATATACATATATATATATATATATATATATTCTTTACTTTTTGTATCAGTAACCAGGCTCGCACACACAGGGTCTGCTGCCAAGTTGCAAACCACTCGGTAAAGGAAATAAAAAAGTGTAATTGTCATGTTGAAAAGTGTTAGCCACAAAAGGCTGCTTACGTTCTTTTCCTTTTCCTTTGAAATTGTAAATAAATAATGTTATGTATCAGTGTGCCTGAACCTTGCATATCCTTCATATATTTCCTGTAAGCCCCTCAGAAAGGCAAACTGTGATGATGACACTTTGGTACAATTTAGATGTCTAATTGGTGGCTCCTGTTAAAGACGCATCAGTGTAAAATGTTCCTGTAGTCACTGTTTGTACTTGTGTGTTGTGGGGAAAAAAAATACTTTTGGAAGGCATGGGGTTGCCAGTACCACAAAAACTGTGTTGTATAAAATGTAAAGATTAAAATGGGGAAATAATGAGCATCTGTGAATAATGAGGTGTCATTTTTTGATAATCTTGAATGGCAAATAACCCAATAGCCTGCGTACCAGAGACATCTGTGATTGTTCTATTACTTGAATAGTCCTACAGCCCTTTTTCCTTCTTCTTCTTCTTTTTTTTTTTTTAATGTTTACAATTATCCAGTTTTAGAAGAGAGATTTTAACGCCATTGCCTGGTTACTTGTTTTATGCTGTAATCTAGTTTATTTTATGTAAAATGTATATTGAATGCTTTCCTTTTTTATACCTGCCTTAAATAATTTGGCAATCAGAATTAAAAAGGTTTTGTTTTTTTTTTTTATAATGGCTTCTTGTCCGTCTCATGTTATTTCTAGCTGACTGGTAGTGATTCTGACTTCCAAAGAAGAGTTTTCTAATATAAGATAATATAAGATACAATGCAAAGATAACTTCTTTTTTCTTATATGATACACTGGTATACCCAAGCTGTATTTTATTCAGTGAATATATACATACATATCTAGTGTTTACTCCAAATTTGAGACATGTCTCTACAAATTGGTAGGTATAGATTTCTCTTGCAGAGAATATTATTATAAAAGGTGTGAATTTTGTGACATGTGGATAGTAGATAAAGCATATATAAAGGCAGTCAGCCAGCTGTCACTAAATTAGTTTTAACTGCTTTCTCCCTTCTTCCCTCCCTTCTTTCCATACAACAAATAGCTATTGAGCTCCTGTTGTATCCTAGGCACTGCCCAGGGTGCTGAGATATATTGCAATGGACAAAGCAACAAAAATACTGTCCTCTATAGCTTGCATTTTGTAATGAGTAGGGTAAATGTATAATTAAAAATATAAGTACTATGCAAAGTATGTTAGGCAGTTATAAATGCTATGAAGAAAAGTGAGAATGGATTGGGGTATGGTGAGTAGGTCTGGGAGTCTAGGTAAATAGATTAGCCTGAGAAACCGTCACTAAAGGGACGAAGAAGGGGAAGCCCATGCACACATAGGGAGGAAAAGCATTGTAGATGGATGGAAAAGTAAGTGCAGAAGTCCTTCCTTTAAGCTGGATTGTGCTCTGTAGGTTTGGATGGTTGATTTCATTGTTTCATTCTAAGCTGTAAGTTTTTATGGCTTTACTATAATTGCTAATGACAGTTCTACCACTTGGTTTACTAAAAAGTTCTTTAAGTTGACGGAATTTATTTTTGTATAATTTGGTTAGTTATTCTTTAAACGTCTTTACTTCACAAATGAATTGATTTTTGCAATTGAAAAGAAATGTTTCCTCTGCTTTTGAAAAGCCACCTTAAAGTGTTGGCATTTGCTTCTAGCCTTACAAATCTATTCCATGTTCTTCATAGATTTCAGTAGGAGGATATTTTTCTTCAAAGTATCAGTTTATTTTGCTTTTGAGTTTTATCTACATCGTCTTTCATTAAAAACATTGTTTATGGTATGTATTCTTGTACGTAAGAGCACTTCATATGTTTTTCATCTTTTTTTTAAAACTATCTTTTCAGTTCTTCAGCCCCAACTTGATATATTCTTGAGGGCTTGACCCCATTTGTATTCTGCAGTTAATCAAGTATGCTTCCTCTGTTCAGAATACCATTTATAGTGTGTGGTTCTGTCCGTTGCCTT
This sequence comes from Aplodontia rufa, assembly GCA_004027875.1. NCBI lineage: Eukaryota > Metazoa > Chordata > Mammalia > Rodentia > Aplodontiidae > Aplodontia > Aplodontia rufa. The sequence goes on along the minus strand of PVKS010000062.1, from coordinate 104,160 downwards.
TAGGCTGCTTCAGTTCCTGACCAATTCCTTAACTGCCAAAACCCAGGAGCAGAACCAAAGTCAACTTGCATCTTCCCCCAGTGAATTATCATGTTCCTGTTGGGAACTGGATGGTTCTGTGGATTCCTGAGGATTTCCATGTTTTCCATGTACTTATTTTTAAAATCACACATAATACATGCATAGGCACAGAAGCCAGTCTTACCTTTCAGCTGCAGAACAAGTGGGTATGTGTTGTTTATTACATACCAGGCTTTTAATCACTTCTAGTTAGGTGGTTAAATAGATAGGATTATAAATAGGTGCATTAGACCATGCTTAACTCTGCTACTGTAATAAACGGGAGTACTGACAAATACAGAGAGATACATGACCAAAAGCACGATGTGATTTGAATAGTTCTCCCCGTAGGCTTTTACAGGAACATTATTCATGACTGGTTTACATTAATCACTAAATGAAGTTTTGTTTCTTCTCCTCACTGTTATAGTGTTATCTTTGCTGATGACAACATGAATTGCCAAAGGCCAGAGCTTGTTTATATTACGTGTGCCATTTCTCTGGCTGAGTATAGAGTCAGTACCAAATGGTAAATTAAAGATTCCCAAAAGACAAGCATCCTTGGCTCCATTATATTACTATGATGAATCTGCCATTAATACGCTTCTAATTGTTTTACTTTTATAGACATAAAATCAGTCCCCTTAGTGACTAATAATAGGGTTTATTGATTTTACTAAACATTATTCATTCCAGGCCTGCTCATATCAGCTTGTCCTGAACATATGCAAAAAGCCTGCAGTGCTGACACAGTGCAAATTAACTTCCTGGAGAAATGAGAGTGAAGAGTTGTTTACAGCTGTGGTCCCATTGAATACAGAATATTAAAAACAAGGTAATAGGCTCCATATAGAACCATTTATTCCTAGATTAGGGTCTCAGATGGCTTTTTCATGGAAACTTGCCATTGATGTTCAGCCCAGGTCATTAACACTTAACAGAGTAAAAAGGCTGGCCTTATGCATTCACTCCGACTGTGACCCTGATTTAGTGTGGTTTCAGCCCAAGAGTCTGCGAGTAATCAGAATGAATAGCTCTGATTGATACAGGATAAAACAGCAGTTTAAATGATAATTACTGGTCATTTCATTCCCTCTGACTCTGAAAAGGGACAAGACAGGCAAAACCATTTATGATTGTTTTTGTCACTAACTACAGTCATCCATTCCCTGCTTCCTGCAGTAGTCTGAGTCATAAATGCTGGTTACTTTCCGTTAACTTTAGAAGAGAAAGCGAAGATGCACTCGCACTATTAGCACAGCCTCTGCCATGAATTCTTTTTTACTTTTATTAACAAAATCACTCTTTAAAGCAGGGAATGGGGGCTGGGGACGTAACTCAGTGGTGGAGCACTTGCCTAGCCTGTGCAAGGTCTTAGATTCCATTACCAGTACTGCATGCAAAAAAAAAAAGCATAGCTCTCAGTCTCAGCACTACTGACATTTTTGGATCTGATAATTCTATTTGGGGGGATTGGCCTGTACGCTGTAGAATCTTCAACAGTACCCAGAACTCCTGCATACCCTCGCCCCCACAGGAAGACTCTTGGATCATCTTGTTCTTTGTTGCTTTAGAAGAAAGCCATCGCTGGCTCCTAGTAACCCCATGAAAATGTAATGGGAATGCTTATTTGACGAACATGGATAAAGTTGGTCCAGATCACCAGCTTTTTAAAGAAGATTAAGAGAATTAAATGATTCAGATCCTAACAAAATAATTAGTAGTTTTTTTAGGATGAAATTAATTCAATTTAAAAAACATATTAGAGGACTGAATTCAGTTCACAGCACATAAATTTTTAATACTATTTTGCATTAGCCCTTGAAAATACATATTTTTCACCCCCTGGATTGAAAACTATGAAGCTGAAAAACTTGGAAAAGTGAGTGATTCTTAAGTGAACTGCTGGGATTGAATTTGGATTTCCTTCCCACAGAAAAGTCATTCATTTCAAGTACCGGAGTAAATTTTTTGAGAGAGTCTCAGACACACTATTTCAGTGAAGATTTTCTTTTTCACTTAGACATTTGAAAATACAATGAAAGATGCCAAAATCTGTGCAAAGTCAGGGGCCAGGTTTATGGGATTTTTGTTTTGTTTTGGTGTTTTGCACTGGGAATTGAACTCAGGGGCACTTAGCCAGTCCTTTTTGTATTGTATTTTTTTTTTTTTTTAAAGAGAGAGGGACAGTGAGAGAGAGACAGAAAGAGAGAAACAGCTTTATTTAGTTTTTCACATGGCCTTAGTTGCTCCAACACTCAGTTGAGTACGTGGTGCTGGGGTTTGAACCCGGGTCCTCGTGCTTGCCAGGCAAGCACCGAAACCGCTGAGCCACCGCTCCAGCCCCTGTATTGTATTTTGAGACGGGGTCTTGCTTAGTTGCCAAGACCCCTTGAATCCTGCCTCAGCCTCCTGAGCCACTGGGATTACAGGCATGCACAACCACCAGGTTTATGGTCTGATCAGGTTGGCCTGACATGTCCATCTGTTGTCATGTGTCTCTCCACACAGAATGACAAGTAATGAAATGGAATCAAACACACCTGAGTCCGTAGCAGACCTGCTAACTGCTGCACCTGCCATCCAGGTGAGCATGAGTGAGACCTTGCTCTCCAGGCATCCTCATGTAAAAGCTGTTCACCACCTCTGCAAGAATCTAAGTTCTTGAAGAAAAGAATTATGGTCCTATAGCTTTCAGGGCATCAAACCCCCTCCTCATTTTCCAGCCAGCAGAATTTACTTCAAGCATTTGAAAGCAATTGTTACTGCTTTAATCAGAAATGTTGGGAAATCAGAATCATCATGTATTGACCCATCTTTCTATCGACTGGCAGAGGTGTTTCGTTTAATTTTATGTAGTCATCGCATCTTATTCGGTCCTTGATTTGATTGGGTTCATGTAGATAATTCAGTATAACTCTCCCAGCTCAAGGTCAGCTGATCAGCAATCTTAATTCCCTTTTGCTATGTAACCTAACAAATTCTGGGGATTAGGTTTTAATCATCTTTGATGGGCCATTATTCAATAACACACAACATAATTTTCTTTTTGTCTAAGTCATAATAACTAGTATAATAATACTGTGCTTCATAAAGTAACTGGCATAATTATGATCATTATTATAATAGTATATGGTATTTACTATGCCCTGGACACTATTCTAAGCACTTAACATACACCAACTCATTTAATTCTCATAACCCAGTTACTACTTCCATGTTAGAGTTGAGAAAACTGAGGCAGAATGTCCTACTCTGTTTTGTCTCTTGCACGGGAATGCCACAAGTGGGGTGATTTCCAAACAATAGTTTATTTGGCTTCTGATGCTGGAGTCTGGGAGTCAGCAACATAGAGATTGAGTGTGGCAAGGGCCTTCTTGCTGCATGGTCAAAGACCTCACATGGGGGGAAGGGGAGGGAGAGGAGGGGAGATGAGGACATCCCAACAGGGACCACCTCAGATAAGGAACCCATTCCTATGATAACAGAATGAAACCATGCTGGCGGGCAGAGCCCTCATGACCTAATCCCCTCATAAAGGTCCCACTGCTCAACACTGTTCGCCTAAGGGTTGAATATTCAACAGACAAACTTTAGGGAACACATTCAAACCACAGCACAGAGACACAGTCATTTGTCTAAGGTCACACTGTTATATGACAGGGGTGGAATTTATAACCACCATACTATGCTGCTACAGAAAGAGGATCTTGAGCTCCCTAGGGACTTAACAAGACCTAACCAGCTTTTCTTTGCTAAAGTATGTATTACTTTCAGTGGGTCAAATGAGGGAAATATAGTGTGTGGGTCTCCAGGCTTCTGTGAGAGTCCTGGACAGCCTGTGCCACAGCCCAGCATCCACCTTTGTTACTTTCCACATTCAGGCCCAGGATTCCCAGAGCCTGGAGGGTCTTCAATGCATTGCTCGTGGAAGTTGCTGGAAGTTTTACTTTTGCCCTGATTGTCCTTGCTTTCTTAAATACTGTGTGGATCTGTTAACTAGAAGCTCATAAAACAAGGGTTGAGTTTGGTGGGAACCAGTGCTTGGGAGGTGTCTAGCAAGGTGGCTATACATTTGGTTGTTTTCCACTGCACAAAGCAGAAATCATTGGACTCGACTGCCGTCAAGGAAGTGTATTCTCTCCTGTAACACAAAGCCAGGAGCAAGGTGACCTCCAGACTTCATCCTTTGTGCTGATGTGATGACTTTGTGATGTGATCCTTTGTGATGTGATGACTCAGCTTCCCTGAAATACTCTGCTCAGTTCTCCTTCCCTTACCCATCTGTTTATGGCCACAGGAGCTCCAGATCTGTCCAGAGGAGAGGACAGTATTTTCCTGTGTGTCTCTTTTAGGAGAGAAGAAACCTTTTTTGGTCATTTCCTTTGTCCCATCTTGCCACACTCACTCCTAAACCATCACCAGTGAAAGTGAGATTGCCATGACTTTGAGACTAAGAAGGATGAGATTTGTCCCTGGGTTGCACATGGGATGGGTTGAAAGGGACTCAGAACTAGGATTCTGGTAGAGCAAAAGAAGGGCGTGATGAGTGTCTCGCTGTCCAGTTCGGTAACCTTTCCTGGAAGCCAGTGTGTGTGGGGGGGTGAATTCTATTCTCCTGCAGTCCTCCCTGGTCCTCCTGGGATGCAAGTCTGGGTGTGGGGTGGGTGTGGGTGGGAAGTGGCAGTTGTTAGCACTCAAGTGAAACTCAGTTGCTTGGTAATACTAACTGTTCTTCCCTTAGAGAATCTGGTGAATGGGCAGAATTAAGATAGTGAAGCACTTATCGACTTGGACTCCACTGAGCATCCAAAGGAACATGGAGGGATGATTTAGAAACCTACCACATTTCCTTTCCATCCCTTCCATTGCACAGTTGGGTAAGACTGTGTGGGAAGAAAGGCGCAGTCCCTGCCACCACTCCAGCACACACACACACACATACTCCTTTCTACCTACAGAGCTTCCTCAGAACTTAGGAGGGTGTTACCATCTCCTCGGAGGAAGTATCCAGCACCCTGGAGAGAAAAGAGGAAGGCAGGACCATTCTTAGAAGAACAGAGATATGATTAGAAGAGGTAGGGAGGACTGGGATGTCAGGGAGGGCAAGTGTTTGGCCCTGGTATACCAAATGGAAAGAGAGAGAACCAATTAGGCCACTGGCAGAGGAAGAGTCTCATCATAGCAGGAACAAGGAAGATTCCTTGAGGAGAAATAGAAATAAGGCTTAGGTTTAGAGTTAGAGTTATTGACTTAGAGGTATCTAAGGGTTTAGGTTGAGAAAGAGCCTTATCCAGATCTCAGAAAACAGCCTTGCTACTGCTGGAAGAAGAGGAGCTGGAGAACCCCTACATAGTTCCACTTGCATGGGGGAATACCGCTCTATGCCTTTGTACTCCCTCAGCTCTCAGAGAGCAGAGCAGAACTTGTCTGGTAGAGAAGAAGATTAAGAGTGGCCCCAATTTCTCACCTCTTCTCCATCTTGCTGGATTCCTACATGCACAGGACTAACAAGCTCACATGTGGGAGAAGGGAAACCAGATGCTACTGTGCAGAAGACCCTGCCTGAGCAAGCTGTGAGCTAGTGCCCACCTGGCTTGTCAGTACATGGACTTCCTTGGAGTGGGATTAATTTCCGCAAAAGAACGAGCCTGGAAAGTGGGTAGCCAGGACATGAGGCAGCATCCATCCAGGAAATGTTTTCTAAAGACCTATAAGACCCTGGTGTTTGATAGGAACGAAGAGCCCAGGCACTGTCCTCTCAACCCTTAGAGATGGAGTGGAACAGCCCTCCACTGCTGGAGAAGGCAGATGTCTCTGTAGAGCTGAGCAAACAGCACAATGCACATCTGCTGTTGGCTGAGAAGTTCTGATGTGAAGACAAGTTTTTACTCTGGGATTCTGCAGCAGAAGTTCACAAACGTTGGAGCCTGACCTGTACAGCCTAAGAAATTCTCGGGTGTCTGTGTGCATGCTTCCTCCAAACTCTCGCAAGATATAAAGACATGTTCAATAAAAGATGGATTTTATGAAAACAGTTTGATGACCAGACGGTCCTCCAGTCAGGCTTTAAGCTGAGGACTGAAGTAGGGATGAGTCAAGGGGGGAATCTGGCAGGCAGCTCAGGAGTCTGTCTCTGACCTGGTGGCTCTGACAGATTGGTCTTAACTGGCCACTGGGGAGCTGCAGATGTGCCAGAGGTAGAAAGAAGCAGTGACTCATTCCCAGCCCCCACCTAGAGTGATCATCCACATCTGAGTGGGCTGAAGAATCAGAGGCACAAGAAAGTCACCCAGCTGAGCCTCCCCAGCACCTCTTGATAATTAGTCTATAGCTGACATTAGTTTAGTAGTCTCAGTGCTGTAGTGATGATGCAACTTCTGGAAATCTGTGGGGGTGGTGCACATTCCTCTGGGTGATTCGGTGGGTGAGATGAACTGAGGGTACAAAGGCACGATTGGTGGGTGATAAAGCCACATTTCCAGGTCACCTAGAGGAACTTCCTTGCATCATCCAGTGGTGAAAACTGATGGACTGGTGCAGAAGATGAATGTCATATTCTCCTGAAAGGCCAAGTATCTCTGATCTTGTCCCACTCAGGCAGCAGCATGGGCTCCACAGCCCCCTCTGAATGCCTGGCAGTGTTCACTAACTCAACTCACTTCTTACCAGTGCCACAGTGCTCGAGTCAAGGTCTTTTCAGTTGTTAAAAACAAACCTATTCAAACAAACTTAAGCAAAATGGATTTAACACAAGGGCCGAGAGGTTCATATGGTAATGTGAGTTGGAAGGAGTATCCAAACTTCAAGGGAGTTGGTACAGGGAGGGACTTATGAGCTCTTCAGGCAGCTTGGTCCGCCTCTTTCCTTTTTCTCCCTCTTCCTCTTGTCATACCCTCTTCTGACTACTTACTCTTCTCCTCTGCCTCACCTTTTCTCTCTCTGCACACTCCTTTGAGTGTGCATCTCTTAGTTCAAAGTGCAGATTCCTCAGGGAGAGGATGGACATGCCAGTTCTAGGCTCACCCTGTTCTGGGGCTGGAGATAAGCTTCGGTCCACTGAGCTGGAGGGGCCAGCAAACTTGCATGGCAGAGGGAGTAGAGATGAATGGGAAGAGTGGGATCGGTTGCTAGGCTGGCTCCTAGTTTATTATTTTGATCTTAGCCTGGTGTCCAAGGAACATTTGTGGCCATTCAAACCAACTTGACTATAAAAATGACTCATTGAGAGCTTAGAAGGGTCTATCAAAGGAATTGGCAGGTCCTAGTGAAGGTGCCTAGAAAAACCCTGTTTCCCTCTGGAATATCACCTAGTCTTTTACCCTCCTTCTCTAGTGTCATTGTCTTCTTCTCCTGCCACTGTTGACAGACCATTTCTACCTGCTGGTGGTTTCCCTGTTTTTATAATCGAGTGTGACTTGGGATTGCTATATGGCTCACTCTGACCACTTTCCGCCATCATTTAACTGGTCCAGCCATTCAGTTCACACTCCAAATTCCTGTGCCAAGTACAATGAAATTCTGTCCCCTGAAATAACCAAATGAGACTGAGCCAGACTTGGGTAAAATAGGGCAGAATTACATAACACCAAGAACTGTCAACCCTCTTGACTTAGGAAATTCCCACAGCTTAGCAAATTCTGTGCCAAGAATCAGGGTAGAGTGGGTGGACACAAAGAACAAGTATTTGTTTTCATTGCAGTACAAAAATAGAAATTTCCCCCTTGCCGTAGGAACCTCCTATCCTTTTTGCCCTACTTATTTTTCTATATTGCTCATCACTATGACATGTTATATATTTGCACATTGTTTATGGTTTTCTCCTCCCATGAGAACCTAAATTTGATAAGGGTGGAAACTTAATATCTTTACTGTTCTTATCTCTAGCCCCAGAACAGGGTGAGCCTAGAACTGGCACTCAATAAATGTTGTCATCTGATACATCACGTAAGTGGCTTCTCAGGATTCAGGAAGGTTGCCATGGACTCACCACCTTCTTTGAGAATCTTCCTCACCCACAGCTGTATTAGGTTTTGTTATTCACAAGGAACCCCTTCCAGACCCTCTAGACCATACCTGGGTTTATGCTAATGAGGTGACACGTGGCAGGTGCCAGAGACCTTCAGGCTGAGGTCTGATTATCAGAGGAGCCAATCACATAAATAGAAGGATGGAACTTTTGGAGAAGAGAAGGACTAATGATCGAGTTCAGTCGCCAATGATCAGTGATTTAATGTCATGCCTAGGTGATGAAATTTCTTTCTTTCCTTCTTTCTTTCTTTCTTTTAAAGAGAGAAGGACAGTGAGAGAGATAGACACAGAGACAGAGAGAATCAATTTTTTTATTGAGTTTTTCACATGGCTTTCATTGCTCTGACACTTAGTTGTGTATGTGGGTGCTGGGATTTGAACCTGTGTACTTGCACATGCCAGGCAAGCGCTGTAACCACCGAGCCATGGCTCCAGCCCCTCTTTTTTTTTTTTTTTTTTAAGGAGAGAGAGAGAGAGAATCAATTTTATTTAGTTTTTCTTATCTGGTTTTCATTGCTCTGACACTATTTATGAATGTAGTGCTGGGGTTTGAATTCAGGTCCTCACCCATGCCAGGCAAGTGCGATACCACTGAGCCACAATTCCAGCCCTGAAATTTCAGTTAAAAACTTCAGTAACAAATCAGGGACCTTTAAGGTTGTTGAACACATGGATATCTTGGAAGGTGGCATTCCCAGAGAGGGCCTGGAAGCCCAACACACCTTGCTCATACATCCTACGTGTCTATTCCACTTGGCTGTTCCTGAGTTGTATCCTTTGTAAGAAAACTATAATTTTAAGTATAACTCTTTACCTTATTTCTGTGAATAATTCTAGTAAATTATTGAACTGAGAATGGGGGAGAAGTTAAGGGTCATAAGAAACCCTAGATCCGTAGTTGGTGCAGCAGATGTGGAGGTAGTCTGGAATCCCATCCGTGGCTGGCATTTCAAGTGGGATTGAACCCATAGCCTGTGGGGTTTGCATTAACTCCAGATAAAGCGTCAAAATTGAATTGTAGGAAAATGGTTGGTGAAGGAATATTGAATTTTTGTCGGAAAATGATGTATAATCCTATATAGGAGGTCCAGAGAAGAGACATCTGAAGGAATGAGGGAGCAAGCCATGTGGATGACTTGAAGGAGTATTTCAGGCAGACGAAAGAGTCAGTGCAGAGGCCCTGAGGAAAGACTGTGTTTGGAATGTTGAAGCAAAAGCAAGAATGGTGTGGCTGGACGACAGGTGAAAGGCAGTCTGGTAGAGGAGGTGCTTCCCGGACACAGCCTAGATGCAAGGGTAGCATCCAACAGGAGGGGCGGGGAGGCTGTGCCATAGTCACGCAGTAGCAAGCTCGCACATTCAAGATGCACAGATCACCCAGTTAATGGAAGCAATTGAAATGAAAGTGCAGAGTGAGAAGTGAGTGCAAAGAAGGGAGCTGATAAACACATTTAGGCTGGGGAACAAGCAAATGGAAGAGGTGGCTACATTTCCGGAGTTCTGCGGTACGCAGTGTTCATATGCCATGTTTCTCTGTGCTGCATCAGTGTTAGGAGGGCCAGCGTGGAGGGTGAGATGAAGATGCCAGAGTCAGCACGTGCTTGCTCTCTTGGAGAGCACAGCCAAGCGCCACAGCGTTAGCCTGATGAGCGGTTTGAGGTTTTATTGATATCTCCAGTGTAGGGTTGGGCGATGCGGTGCGTGGCTGTTACCAAAGAGTGGATAAAGTAAGACCTGATGGATAGTGAATGCTTCGGTCCTCATGTATACTTTGGATAGAATGACTATTCAGTGCTTTGTGTGTTTCACGTATTTAGTGTATTATGAATATTAAATGTCTACTTGGTTCTTCCATGCCTTTCAATCTAAGTTCATGAATATACACTCTACTTTATCTGCTTTACATATATCCCAGGTAAGTAATTTAATTATCTATGCTTGACACAGCTACTGATTTACATCAGTCTCATTTCCTTTTTTTGTCTTCTACAGCAGAAGTGAGGATTCTCAGTTCAGGAAATGCTCAGTGCCTGATGTCTATAACATATAGTGTGTTTAGGTGAGGAAAGTGGCTGTTAGGATATTGTAAGTTCTTGTAAAAACTTTTATTGTTACTCTGAAGGAGGGAAGGAACTGCCTGTTTAGATGACCCTGTATCACTTGCATAAAAGTTTTTAGGTAACAGCAGCTGCTTCTTGTAGGATGGTGCTAAGATTGAGGGCTGGAGGGAACTTGGAGTAATGGATATTAATTTCACTTCTTTGAGTATCAGCTATTTCAGTTTTGTGAGCTTGTCAGGAAGACTAACAAAGGTAGGATAAGAAACTCCCCCAGGATGTGAAGGGAGAGGCTGGGCACAGAATGGACAAGAGTCAGCTTAGAGGACAGATGCAGCCAGAAGGAATCATAAAAAGGAAAGTTTGCAATACTGGAGGAGAAAAATTAGTGCCTATTATCAATAATAATATTGCTTTCAACTATCAGATTTTGCAATGAGCTTGACTTACCTGCTTATATATCCCATTTGGATAGGTTTTGAATTGTATAATATTGTATATTTTATACAGACATATTTTATTTATTTATTTATAAAGAGAGAGGGGGAGAGAGAAGAGAGAGAGAATCAATTTTATTTAGTTTTTCATGTGGCCCCCGTTTCTTGGACACTTCATTGTGCACGTGGTGCTGCGGTTTGAACCTGTGTACTCACGCATGCCAGGCAAGCACCATAACCACGGAGCCTCCACTCCAGCCCCACAGACATATTTTAATAAAGACAGTGTACAGAAAAATTTTTAATTTGATTTAAAAAATCCAGTGAAGCAGGATGTGGTGGCACACACCTGTATTTCCAGAGACTCTGGAGGCTGAGGCAGGAGGATTTTCAAGTTTGAGATAAGCCTGGGCAATTTAGCAAGACCCTGTCTCAAAATAAAAGATAAAAAGGCTGGGAATGTGGCCGAATGGTGGAGAACATCTGGGTTCAATCCCTAATTTTAACTGATAGAGAGCCCTAAAAGACACTTCAGGCTTTTCTGAAAAACAGTCATTTAAAAAGTTCTTGTAGAATATAATTGTTTTTACTTTTTCTTGGAATCTGTCTTATTAAAAAGAATTCAGGAAGTTCTTTCTTCATGATCCTGTAACATAGAACTCAAAATTGCATTTTGCTTTTTTAAGAAAAATATCAAAAAACTTATGAAATATTGGAGCATACTAATATTGCTGAGAAATAAGCTTATTAAATTAAAACATAAAGGCAATTTTATCTTTCTTTGAAATAAAACTCTGCTTGACCAGCAAGGGTGGTATGCTGTTGCCTTAAACATGCCTTGACACTTTGGGTCACCAAATGGAAACAAAGTAGTCTAGAATCCTATAGAATTCTTTACAACAAAATAAATTCCAGATGAATCAAACCTTCAGTAAAACTATCAAAGTACTAAAAGGAAACATGAATAAATATATTATGTCCTTGGAATTTGCATGATACTTCTGTGCATAGCATGAAATTCAGAAGCTTTATGGCTTATAGGAAAAGATGGATAATTTGATTACATAAAAAATTTTTAAGTTGCATTTGGTAAATAACATAAATAAAGTCAAATAGCAAAATAGCAAACAAGAAACAAGGGAAAATATTTGTAACATATACCTCAGACAAAGGGCCAAGTTCTATGCTGAAATTGTTTTTAGAAAACATTAAGCCAGAAACCTCACAGAAAAGAGGCAAGGGTCTAAACAACCAGTTAGGTGAAAAGGAATTACAATGACTTACAGAAATAGAAAAAGATGGTCCCACAGTAAATTAAAAGGACAACAAATTATTTTTCATGTCAGTATGACAAAGGTTAAATATTGGTGAGAATGTGGTTCAAAATTCCTACATGTTAAGAGAAAAACAAGTTAGAGACAAATTTGGCACTGTTTGTCAAAAATATAGATGCACATAGTCATTTCCTTTTGGGGGAATAACTGACAACCATTCTCATTCAACTACACAATGACATTGTTAAAAAAAAAGTTCATTGCCTCATTCTAAACAACTGAAAACTACTTCAGCATCTATCCATGTGGTCTAGGCCTGGCACAGCCAGGACATCTTACCCATTCACAGTACCATGGCCACAGTGTATGGTTAGCATGTGAAGTTGCTGGATAGTCATATAGAGTACTGGAGTGCGATCTCACTTCTGTCAATAAATGAGTATATATTTACTTATCTGTGTGTTGTATGTTTGTATGTGTATGTGAATATGTGTTTGTGTAGTATATTTGTATTCAAACAAAAATCTATAAAGTGACCTCTCAAACCGTGAGCAGTCATTACTAATAGTAGGAAGTGGGAGAAGTGGCCAAGAGAAGGAAAGGTCTTTTACTGTTAATTAATATCATAATGAACTATTTGGTTGTTTTTAAAACAATGGACAAGAATAACTTTAAAAAGAAACTGGGGCTAGAGCGGTGGCTCAGGGGTTGCGGCACTTGCCTGGCATGCATGAGGACGCAGGTTCAAACCCCAGCATCACGGACGCAACAAAGTGTCAGAGCAACAAAAGCCACATGAAAAACTAAATAAAATTGATTCTCTCTCTCTCTCTCTTTCACTGTCCCTCTCTATTTTAAATAAATAAACTGACAGCTGGAGAGATGACTCAGTAGCAGTGTGCTTTCCTGGAATGTGTGAGGACTGGTTCAATCCCCAGCACCACATACACAACTAAGAGGAGGAAAAACAAAAACCAGAGGAAAAACTAAAATTAACTTTCTCCCTCTCTTTCTCTCTCTCAAAAAATAAAAAATAAAACTGGCATTTCTTTCAACAATAATATGTGGCAGGATGTCTCCATCTTCTTTCTTTTGTTATCACTAACTACTTAATTCATTTTAATTAATTGTATATGTATTAAATGAAGGAGAATTTGTATTAATCATAGAATCTTTTAGTGATGTTAACTTCTCTGGAATAGTGAATAATGCTACTTTAGCATAACATTATATGCATTATATTATAAACTTAAAGAAGAACGTGTTCAAGCAAGAAGCAAATGGATACCTTTGTTAGCAGTGGGTTAGGTACTGTCAGGTGCTTCTTACTATCTCAGCTAAAAATACAACATATGAATTGTGCTATTTCATTATGAGATAGTGGAGATAGTTTCATCATTTAAGGGAGTCCAGTTGTGACGGGCAGCTAGGAGTAAATGGTGGACTCATCTGCAGGGCTGTTCCTTTTGTAAAGGGTGGCTCACAGCCCTTGGAAGCAGAGGACAGGGAGTGGCTTAGGTCTTTGAGCAAGGAGTGAATTTGGTAAGGAGGAGATAAGGTTAGGCACCCTCCAAAGTAACAAAAAGCCTGCCTGCCTTCCTTCCTTCCTTCCTTCCTTCCCTCCTTCCTTCTCCTCTCCAGGCTTCAGTAATAGGACTTGTAAGCATTCTTAGGACAGCTCTTGGAGCAAAACAATTGCAATGAATTTTCATCTCTTGTGCTCATATATATTTCTATGTCAATAGAGGCAGGACTGCATTTTTAATATTTGTCATTGGCTGGGAACATCCTTTTCATTTCAGTCTTTCTGAATCATGTGCTATGGATGCGTCTCCTTTATACTGCATAGATTAGTTTATTAGACATTCAATCTGAAAATCTATTTCTTTTAATAAAGTTAGTCCATTTTTATTTATGGCTCTGAAAGATAATTTTTTTCTGTCCCATCATAAGATTTTACCGTGTGGGTGTTGTGTGTGTGTGTGGGTGTGTGTGTGCTCATTTTAACGTTGTAATTCTTCTGGCATTTGGGGAAGTTTATATTTTTGTATAAATACTTTTTATTTTTATAAGATTTTATAAAACTTTTGTATTATTTTAAGACGTACTTGGATGATTCAAAGGCTACTTTGTATAATAATTCCATTCCTCAAAATTGAAGAGTGATCAGTAGAGTAGCGAAGGAGACAAGGGGAGGAAGTACTAGAAGGGAAGGGGGAGTATTGGAAAATGATATTGACTAAATTCTACTGTTGTATCATGTGCATGAATAAATAGGTAACAACAAATCCCACCATCATGTATAATTATAATATACCAATAAAAATATGGAAAAAATAGTAGCTGGAGCGGTGGCTCGGTGGTTACAGCACTTGCCTGGCATGTGTGAGTACACGGGTTCAAACCCCAGCATCACGTACACAGCTAAGTGTCAGAGCAACGAAGGCCATGTGAAAAATTCAATAAAAAATTGATTCTATCTCTCTTTCTCTCTCTCTCTCTCTCACTGTCCTTCTCTCTTTAAAAAAATATGGAAAAAATAAAATAATTTGTTTGTCTTATCAGGGATAAACTTAGCTTATGTTCTCTTTCTTTCCTTCCTCTGAAGTTAGTAGCATTCTTTTATTGTCAGCGTCCTAGTGCCAATCGTATTTTTACTTCCACCACTTGTTTTGTCAATATTAACCTCCTGTGTGTTTATTTATTGGTTTATGATGTTGGGGATTGTGCATGCTAGGCAAGTGCCCTGCTGCTGAACTATATCGCCAGCTCATTCAAAATTTCTTTTCCTTTTTTTCTTTATTCTTTTTTCCCCCAGCGCACTCAGTATTAGATAACATTCTTTTGTTTCACCTATGTTCTACCTTCTACCTGCTCTTCTCAGTTTTTATTTGTTTTAAGACAAGTTATAAAAATTATTTCCATATTTAAAACAGAATTCTTATTATAAATGACTTGCTCTTTTTTTGCTGAGTGGTCCAGAATATTGTTTCTTTATCTTGAAATCACCATAGTTTTATTAGATTATGTCTCAGTGTTAGTTGCTCTGATTTACATTTTCCTGGCACCTGATGTGCCTTTTGAATATGTAGGTACAAGACTTCATTTATTTCAGAAAAACTTAAAGCTAATCATTTAAAAATACTTGGTCTTTTTTATTGTAATCTTTTATTGGTGGGGGGTCCCAATTATATGTATGCTATATATCCTTTAAATTCTATATCTATTCGATAAATTTTGTCTTTCATATAACTTGTTGTTTGTAAAATCTTTAATTTTTTTCCTTATTTCTATATCATTTTGTTAGTTTATATCATTTTCATCTTCAATATTCCTTTTTAGGTTTTCTGAGGTTTCTATTTTGCCTACTGTTCCTTCCATTAGAAAATAACTCATTTCTCTAAATTTTTTCTTATATTTATTTCCTAAGTTCTGCCAGCAATATTTTATACTCCCTCAGATTTTTGTCTTCTCGTTTTATTTTATACTCTTCCTTATGGAGACAATTGTCTTATTAATTTTTAAATATCAAAGTCAATTTTGTGATTACTAACTTCATTTCCATCTGTGGCAATGTTTTTCTTATGAGTGTGTGTGTATGAGTGTGTGTGTGTGTGTGTGTGTGTGTGTGTGTGTGTGTGTGTTTGAAAATCTGTTGCCAAATTCTGATGCTTTACATTTTTTAAAAATTGCACTAATTTTGTTCTGCATGATTGATTGGCTTAGATTTTCCTGGACTGCTTATTTATGGTACATTTTTTGTTAGGAGTGGGAAGTGGGGCAAGATAAAATCCTAGGCTTTGTAAGTCAAGGTTCTTTCCCTTGCCACCTTAAGCCATTTTGCTTCCACGTGGCATCTCTGTGCAGTGCAGTCACACTTCCTGATATTCTCCAAACCTAGTAGCTTGATCTCAGCCCAGTTCCACATCCTTAGCATTTCACTTCTTCGTAGGTCCCTTTCATCCTAATCGTGTTGTGCTTATGCTTTGGGAGATAAGCTGTCACCTTGGGTCCCTTTGACCCTTCCAGGGCTGCTCCCTGCTTCTGAGTTATCTTCTTTGGAAACTCTTCTTGACCTCAGCTTTGGGAGCAGCATTAATAATAGTAAGTTCATATAGTGTTTTTGCCATCCAAGCTTTATGTAAAAAAAAAAAAAATTCTTTTATAACCAAAGTTGATCACTACAATTTCTGGGAAGAGAAGAGAAATTCTGAACCAAACCAACAATACTAGAAATCTGTATTCTCATATTTTAAGCGCTTTCATTTCTAGTTCACAAAATTTTTCATTGCCCCAGTCATATATAAATAAATAAGAATGGAGGAAGTATAAGTCTCCTCTATTCCTCCTCCCAACTCTTAAAAATAATTTTTATTAAAAAGATAAAAATCACAACAAATTACTTCTCCATGTACACAGATGAAATTAATTTTATTTATTTATTTATTTGCACTAGGGTTTGAACTGAGCAGCACTGAACCTCTGAGCCATGTCCTCGACCTTTTTATTTTGAGACAGGGTCTTGCTAAGTTGTTTAGGGCCTCACTAAACTGCTGAGGCTGGCTTTAAACTTGTGATCCTCCTGCCTCAGCCTCCCGAGTTGCTGGGATTACAGGCATGCTTCACCATGCCCAGCTAACTTATTTTTATTTCTCTTGTGCAGTTAACTTTTTTAAACTATGAAAATAATTTTAAATATTGGAATTTATATTTCTGAAATATTTTGTTTTAAGTAATCACTTTCGTGTTGAAGCAATTTCTCCCGATCATAACCATAAAAGAAGTTGCCTCCTTATGCATTTATTTTTCTCTTCAGTAGTCACATATATTCCTATGTGAAGTAAGACGATTAAAGGAAATTTACTTTCCATAGACTGTATCTTCATGCTGAGCCCCTAAATGGTACTCACTTGAGTCACATAAAGGACAGACAACACTGTTTGTGGCCTCTGTGTTAGTCATCTGATTGAGAGGCTGTTTCTTGACAATCTATCATTTGGACAAAACAGTCATTTGGCATACTTTTGACTTTCAGCATTTATTCATCCACAATAAGGATAACCAATAGCTACATAAAAGGAATTTTCTGTAATCAGAATTACTTGGAAGGAAAAGAGGGATGGAATAAAAAGAAAACCTAAAATTATTGCACTTAGAGATGAGATACTTCTAAGAGTACGTTCTGAAAAGATTTTCCACTTTCTGTATTATTGGTTGGGCTCTAGGGATGTGTGAATGCTGGGGAAACAGCAGGTGATGTTTTGTAAGATATGGTCACATACACATTTATCTGGAGGAAAAAATGTTTAGTTTTAATTGAATCCAGATACATCCATGAATGAAAATGCTTAAGAAGTGTTCCTAAAGATACTAATAGTGTACTACGACTTTGTGTTTTTAGTGTTGTGGTCATTTGTTGTCTCTGCCTAGAATCCATTTCTCTTCCTTTGGTGACCACCTCAGTGCTCCTTTGGTGGACTTCCTGCCTTCAGTCTCAGAGCAGGTGGTTAAGGCAGGCGCTCTACCCCTGCTCTGGGAGCAGCTCCTGGCTTAGGTGTGGTCAATGAGCACAGTCTACCCTCCTGGCCCCAGTGGCTGCTTTAGGAGTGGGCAAGCAACTTACCAAAGGCCTGAGATGTTTAGTTTTGAGAATTTGCTGGAATTATTGGCAAAGGAACATCTTATTTTCAGTGGAGTTGTTGAACAGATACAACATAAATATAGGCTAGACAGGGGCCTCCAAATAAGATGAGGATTTTTCTGTAAGTGAAGCTAATTAGAAATAAAATTGAACCAAGAAACAGGGAGACAGGCATGATATCTTTTGAACCCCTACATGCAGTCATGTCTAACGTAGGCACCTTCTGTACTTCTTCAGTTATCTGAACTACAACCAGCACCTCCTCACTCCTTGTTAGTCTGTTTAAATGAATTCAAATTGGAAATTTTGTCACTTGAGTGACAGGGTCCTGGTGAATTAATCTCTCTCACTCCCTCTCTCTCCCTGTCTCTTTCTCTGAAATGCTGGGATTAAACTCATTGGCTTACAGGTACTAGGCATGTGCTCTACCTCTCAGCTACATGCCCAAAGTTTTTGTTTTTTATTTTGAGACAGTCTCACTAAATTGCCAAGGCTGGCTTCAAACTTGTAATCCTCTTGCCTCAGCCTCCAGAATTGCTGGGTTTATAGTTGTGTATCACCATTCAGGGCTCCTGGTGGATATATGTGTACACCTATGGTATGTGTGGAAGTATCCTCTGTATAATTGAGTGTGCAGTATACCAAGAGTGGTTTGAAGGATGTAATTTACCATTTTGCATACTTAAATCTGATCACATAAAATATTTCTTAGGAGAGTTAAGAACACAGATACCTCTTTGTTTTGTTAATCTGGAATTATAGCTTATGTTTTGTACTTGACCTACCAATTTTTATTCCTGGAAAAAAAAATGCCTTCCTGCCAAAAATGACTTGCATATTTATTGAGCTTCATCTGACATTTTAAGTAGGCAGTGTGGATGGCCCCATGTTACCCTACGACCCAAGGAAGAAAGTAGAGAAACAAGACAAACTGGAGGGCACCCAACTGTGGCCTCGGGGCTTTTCTTATTTCTTTCATTTGCAAGAAGTTAGAAAGAGTGCCCGCTCTGTAAAACCCAATGAAGTTAAGACGAAGTGCAAAGAATCATTTTGAAAAATCTGCTCCTAATTCTAACAAAGTAGGCTCTCTTATCTAAGGTGCAGTCACAACAAAGATGGAAAAACTTATTTATGTGCTCCAGTACTTTTTCAGTTTTTAAAAATAATCAATACCATATTCTTACTAGTGTTGCTCAAATAAAACATGGACTATCGACACATTCCTTTAAGTCCTGATGTAGAAGTGGCCATCTTAATCCTCAGATGAGTTCTAATTGTCTCCCCGCTCCTCTTATAGAAAGAGTAATGAAAGGACAGCTAAAAGCAGAACTATATAGTTATTTTATAACTGGCACTAACAAATTTCGCCAATTACAAAGTCCATTCTGTAAGCAATGAATGTGTGGCTCCCAATTAATCTAGCGCACCTTCAGGCAAGGTCTAAATCAGCTGGATACAGCTAAAGCAATTTGCACACAGCTAAAAGCAAATTGGAAAATCAGTGTTCCACGCTGCTGCCTATCTTTCCAAGCCAAAGACACAATCAGTATTCTGGCAGCAGCCCTCTGTCATGTTATTTGCAGCTATCAATTTTAATTATAACAATTATCGATTAGTTAGGAAAGTGAATAATCTGAAGCTCAAATGAACCACTCTGCTGCTTCAGGTCTCCTTCCTGCCTTGTAGAAGTTGTCGTGAGTCCTACACAGAGAGCCCATCTCAGTGTCTGGACTGTTCTGTCCTTGCTTCTTCCTGCCCCTCCCCACCACACAGAGTTTCAGTTTTGCAATTTGCCTTAAAGACTACTCTGACCTGAAATCAAGCATGGTCAGCATTTTGTTTCTAATCAGAGAATTTAGAGGCAATTAAAGAAAAGGAAGTCTGATGTTGAGAATTTGGAGTTCATTTTGTTCAAATGGTTCAAGAAGTGAGAAAATAAATTCAGTAACAAGAAAGAACGTAAGAAAAAGGAGAAAAATGAGGCATTATGTTGTTGTTAGATGGACCAAGCAGGACAAAGTGGTTGAATGGGTGAAAAAAAGTGGCTTTCGTGGTTAAAAGGCATGAAAGGTCTTTAAGATTATTCCTACACTCAGTAATTTTGTAATCAAATAATGTTGCTAAATCTTTATTTCGTAATCTGTAAAACAAGGGTCAGAATAATGCAATGAGAATACTTTCTTCATTAGCTAGTTTAATTTTTTAGGTGGAAAGTGTTGGTATGGGGAGATGATTACGTGATATACTCTGTTTGAAAGGGTTCTGCAAGATGGTTATAAATGTTGAGTTTTCCCAAACAAGGTCTAACATATTTGTTAAATTAACCACGTTCTCCTCCAAGTCAATTTTCTCCTGTCAGATCTGCATGAAGGAAGTCCAAGAGCAGTAGGCAGATGTAGAGATGATAGATATGAACATAAATAAATTCATCTCCCATTTTATGAAATAGATGCATGCTAGCAAATTTGGCTATAAAGTGAATTTCTGCAGAGTAAATCCCATTTCCCTATTTATGTCTATTATAAAATTGGATATATATCCAAGGAAAAGAATTTCCCAAGACTCGAAGTCAAAAATTGCTACAGGACAGCAGCAGTTACTTTGAATTGTGCTCAGAATTTCAAAGAATTTTGGCTTGATTTTCCCAACTCTGGGATTCATCTGGAACCTATTTTTATGGAAAAGATTGGTTAATGTCTATAAAGGATCAACAGTTCATGGAATGAAGCACCCCTTGGGGCTGGAGATGTAACTCAGAGGTATAATCCTTGCCTAGGATGCATGAAGCCCTGGGTTGAATCCTTAGCACCACGAAAGAAGAAAAAGATGAAGCTCTTCTTCTCTTTTGGTTCAATTATTTCCAAAGTCCATGTTAAGTGATGAATTCTGTGCTTTATCACTTTTTAATCTAAAAATCTCAGCATGTTAAGCTCATTAATAGAAAACTGGGTAGAGCTGGACCACAGTAGAGGTTCAGTCTGAAGGTCACAGCTGTAGTTCCAGAGCCTGATATTCTTCTGTGAGGTTCTAGAGCAGAACATAATCCAAGAACAGTTAAACCCTCAATTAATTAATGATAACTCTCCATTTATATTTCTTTCTTTTTTTTTTTTTAAAGAAAGAGGGACAGTGAGAGGGAGAGAGAGAAAGAGTGAATCAATTTTATTTAGTTTTTCATGTGGCTTTTGTTGCTCTGACCCTTGGTTGTGTACGTGGTGCTGGGGTTTGAACCTGCATCCCTGTGCATGTGAGGCAAGTACCGAAACCATTGAGCCACCATTCTAGCCGCCACCCCCATTTGTATTTCTTTTTTCTTTTTTTAAAGAGAGAAGAACAGTGAGGGAGAGACAGAGAGAATCAATTGTTATTGAGTTTTTTCACATGGCTTTCGTCACTCTGACAGTTGTGTACGTGGTGCTGGGGTTTGAACTCGTGTACTTGTGCATGCCGGGTAACCACCCTAACCTCTGAGCCACTGCTCCAGCCCCCCCATTTGTATTTCTTAAAGAAAGAATCATACATTTGGAGAAGCATGCATGTAGAACTCAAGCTTCATGGAGAAAATGGTCAACTAGGATATATATACACATATGTATATATAGCCTATTACAAATATATACATAATTGTATGTATATATATGTATGTATACATATAACTTAAAAATGACTTCAAATTGCGTGGGGTACAATCTACTTTTTCACTTTTACTTTAAATTAAGTACAGGCATGGCCTCCTTTGTTAGTGTGCTTTGTATCAGAGAATAAGATTTTTAAAAATGAGCATATAAGTGCTAGCAAGTCTGTCACCATATTTCAAGGGAAACTATTTATTACTTTAGTAAAACATGTAAATTGAACACTAAACTAAATAAGGATTTGCAATGGTGACATGAACAGGAATTTTCAACTATTCCAGAGTCATCATTTTTGCAAGCGTCCTATTTGGATATGCAACATTAGTCATACTGAAAATATTTTAGAGTCCCAGATAATTTTCTAAAGGACCCTGTTACATTTTTGCTTCTGAATTGTTGCTTTAACTTATAAGACAAACAGAATGGTATTTTAATATCTAGCACTTAAAGTTCTTTCATTATTTACCACATTTCAATGAGTTGAAATTCTTCCTATGAATAGAACAAGCATAGCAACTTCTTTATTTGATAAAAGGTACTTAGCAGGGGTTATTCTTGGATCAGGAATGTCTTTGGAGTATAGCTACATCTAAAATTTATATGCCTTTCACCATTGAATGTGGAGTGATGGAATGAGATCCATCCAAAAGTGCCTATTTTGTAACTCAAAGTTTGAGACAGGACACAGTAAAATCAGCCTGAGATTTGGTATAAAAAATATGATAAGAACCAAATCTGTGCCCTCCAATTCTGTGTCTCTGGACAAGTTATTTAACCTCAAGGAAATCCATTCTCTCATTTATAAAATGTGGATAACAAAACAAAATGGATATTAAAGAGAATTAAATAAAGTAGCAAAATTTAAAGGGTGCAGTAGTTCTCAATAAATATTGTTTTCTTTTTTCCATTCCTTCTCCTATCTCAAAATAGCATCAAGAGGTATATGAGGGAACCAGGATCCCTCAAGTGTTAAATGAAAGACATTTACAAATGTCTTTCTCTGTTCTCACAGTCAAGAAATAAATAGAAAATTGAGCTGGGATAATTTCATAATTTCATAGTTTAAAAAAATCTGAATCTTGGGACTGGAGCGGTGGCTCAGCGGTTTCAGCGCTTGCCTGGCAAGCACGAGGACCCGGGTTTAAACCCCAGCACCATGTACACAACTAAGAGTTGGAGCAACAAAGGCCATGTGAAAAACTAAATAAAGTTGTTTCTCTCTTTCTGTCTCTCTCACTGTCCTTCTCTCTCTTTAAAAAAAAAAAAGAACTTCATCTTTAAAAATAAAATCTGAATCTTTATTGTAAGAGAGTCTTATCTAACCAAAACCCTTGAAGTCCTAAGTGAAGGCTGTATACTTGCAGCAATATTTTACATTGTCACAGAATCTCAATGTTAGAGGAGTCTTAAGTGTCATTTGGTCTAATTGCCCACCTGCCATTCTGCTCTCCTCTTCCTAACAACTGGGCTACTACCAAAGGAGAGAACAGATGGCTGTTGGGGTCATCAGACCAGAGTTTCCTTTGTGGAGCAGCCATGTAGGCTACAAGCCAGGTGACCTTATAATATTTCTTCTGGCACAGCCCTAGCCTGCAAGCCCCTGAGTCCCTTGGTAAGTAAAGAAGCATTCCCCATTTGGCCTGTGCAATTCTCTCTCTTTCTTTTTCTCCTCCCTCACTCCCCTCACCTGTCTTTTTAACACTGGGGATTCAATCCAGGACCTCATGTATGCTTGGCAAGCATTTTACCACTGAGCTACATAAACAGACCTTTTTATTTATTTTCAGACAAGGGCTCAGTACAGGCTTGTCTTGAATTTGGGATCCTCCTGACTGCACTTCCCAAGTAGCTGGCATTACTACTTGGTATGCATACAGTGGTATGCGCCACTGTCCCTGGCCAGTGTACTGGCCAGTGTACTTGGCTCCAGTGAGCCAAGCTGACTGCTCAGGATCCTTGTCTCAAGTTGCTTGGTGTCCAGGCCTGCTGTCCTCCTTGGTTTATCTAGAGTCTGGACTATTTGCCGCTTGGCCTTTCTGTCCTTAGTCTTTCTGGATCTAAATATCCTCAGCTAACAGGCTAATTTGATACACTAGTTAATAAGGTGTTAACGATAATCTCTCTTGAGGTTATTCTCAGCTTAAAGGTGACTCATAAAACTACTGTGGCCTCATGAGCAGAAAGGAAATAGGGCTATCTGGGACCAAAGCGACCTCATGGGGGCATGAGGCATTGGGAGTCCTCCTGCTCCAATCACAACATGCTTCTCTTCCAACAGTTGGTAAGACCCCTGCGGGCAGGCATTCATGCACACCAGAAGCATCAAGGTGCGCGATTACTCAATGCACTTAAAATGCTTCAAACTAACCTAGTCAAGGCTGAGTACCCTCACATTTACTTCTAAATGATGCAGTTATTTAGGATTTCTATAAAGAAAAAGTAAGTCCGGCTTCTTCATGAACAGGTAAGCAGGGTCCATAAGATGACTCTGTCTCTGGCAGGGGGAGCTGGAAATCATCATCCCCATCAAGACAAGGTTTCGCTTTACTAACGGCAGATACAAGTAGCTAGGTGAGTCCTCGTTAGGAAGCACCAGCTTAGCATCAGGTGCCATGGCACACACCTGTCATCCCAGCAACTCTGGAGGCTGAGGTAGAAGCATTGCAAGACCCTCAACAATTTAGTGGGACCATCTCTAGATAAATAAATAGAAAAGAAGAAAGGAAGAAAGAAATCAGAACAGAATGGGTGCTGGGATGTGCTCAGTGGTTCAATGCCCCTGGGTTCATCCCCAGTACCAAAACAAACAAACAAACAAAAACCCCATAACTATAGAAAATCCGTGTGCAGAAGTGCTCAAGCCAATGCTTTGAGGAATAAAAGGACAAATTATTTAGCAAAAGGGATTTCCTAAAGCAATTGCATTATCACCTACACCACTCCCCATTGTGTTTGTCCCCAGGGAAAGGGGACCTCTAGATTCTGGAGAGCCTGAAGAAGAAGCATTAAATTTTGAATTCATTCTTTTCCTGTTCTCAGTGATTATGATTTATATAGCATTTACCCAGGCAAAAAAAATTTCAACAACAGATATTTTTGTTGTGTTTTCTTTAAGTGGCATTGAGGGTTTATTTTGCTGAGTTGTTCATTCGATCACTTGTCCATTTGGTAAGCATGCCTCCTTACTTGTCATACTGATGATATCAATTCGATCCCCAACCCTATCCTTAGGAATCACACTTAACTGTTGACTTTTGACACTTTTATTCAGTAGACATTGATTTGGCCACTGTGTGAGGAGACTTTGCTAAGAAAATGGAGGCTGGCAGACAGAGGCTGTTCAGTTCTCCTCCCCTCTTTCCTCTGTCGTTAAGAAAGGACACACTATAGTTTGGATCTGGAGTGTCTCCACAAGGCCCATGCATTTAAGGTTTGGGTCCCAACACATGGTGGTATTGGAAGGTGGTAGAAACTTTAAGAAATGAGGCTCACTGGGAGGAAGTTCAGTCACTGAAGATGTACCCTCAAAGGGGATACTGAGACCCTTTATCTCTTTGCTTTTCTGGCTACCATGAGATGGGCAGATTCTTCCACCACACATTCCAGCCATGATAATATTGCCTCTCCACAGGCTCAAAAGCAACATGCCAACTGACCTCTAAAACTATGATCCAAGATAAACCTTCCCTTTTTTATTTTTTTAAAGAAGGAGAGACGGGGGGTGGGTGGGAGGAGACAATCTTATTTAGTTTTTTTGTGACTTTCATTGCTCCAAGACATCGTTGTGTGTGGTGCTGGGGTTTGAACTTGCGTACTCGTGCATGCTGAGCAAGCGCCATAACTGCTGAGCCACTGCTCCAGCCCCAATCTTCCCTTTTTTAAAGTTAATTTATCTCATGTATTTTATCATAGTTATGGAAAGCTGATTAGCACAAGATGTCATTTCTTTTTTTGCCAGATTTTCCCCTTTTGCATCTCTGCCTTCTACCTCCTTGGAGTCCCTACACTCTTTACTGTCTTTGCCAACTCTATATTTAATGCTTCTTTCCCTTCTCACATGAACATGATCAGGTCTGGCCTTCATTGTCCTCAGCAATCTCAGTTACTCAAGCATTTTATTCCTGAAGGCATAATGCCTTCTTTCCCTTCACATTGAACTTCATGAGCATTCTGTCGCCCTTGCCACTTCTTCCTTACTCAGTACTCAATCCTTAGCATTTGGAAATCTGGTATGTTTCCTCACCTTTCTACTGACCATGCTTCATTGACTGAAGCCTGGCAGCTGGCAGGTTAAATGGAATTTCCTTGTAACCGGCGTTCCTGACCATCTGTTACTTGCCCAACCCTCTGTTTAGTTGAAGTTAGCTACACTTTTTGAACTCTTCTGTATCCTCTGTAACTTTTCTTGAATCTTTTGCCTTCAACCATCTATTTTTTCTCATACCACCTCTGTCTTGATTTCCTTCAGGTTTTTTCCATCTTCGGACTTCAGCAGCTATTGCCTAGGAACCTGCATTTCTCTTATTGAGCTCTGCCCTGTGTTTCAGGCCTGTATTCCTAAGCTCATCCCAACATCAAGGCATCTCTACCTAGAGCCTTTGTCAGTCTTAACATTGATAAACCAAAACCACAAGTTTCCTTTCTTCCATCACACCAGCTTCTTCTACTTCCTTTGTCTGTTCAAGGTGCCACCTCCCACCCATGCTCAGACCTTGGAGTATGGTTAACTCCTCTTACGCGTTCAGAAACTTATTATTTCTACTCTGGAATTTTGCTTGTACATAACTTCCATTGTCATATCATTACTATGCTTCAGGTTTTTCTTTCTTGCTCTGACTGATGGCTTCCTGAGTCATGAATCTGTTTCTCAGCTCTCTCACTCTGAACCACCCTATCCACTGCAGTAGAAATCCTCCTATTCCAAATCCTTTCATCCTATCCACTGCAGTAGAAATCCTCCTATTCCAAATCCTTGGGATTGATAGTCAATTCAAACAGAATCATGAGTGAGGCACGCACATATCTTAAGCATTTTCTTTTAACTTAAACATATAAAAGTGCGTTAATGGAACACCTTCTGGACAGACCATTGATTGGCTTTCTGCCTCATCTTTTTTGCATGAGCATCTCAACTGCATGGTTTCTTTGGTTTCAGTTTCTTTTAAGTGGAGTAGATACTTAAAATTTTGAAGCAATCTGAGAAAAAAAAATCCTCTTAAACTTGCTGGTTATCCTATCAAACATTTATAACTCTCACTCACACCTAATTTGACATTTAAAAAACATAACCATTCCAGAAAAAAATACAAATTTATTTCTTTGGCCACTTTTTGAAATCCATTTATTTTAGATACAAAAATTTGCATAATCATAATAACAAAGAAAAAACAGGTTTGGGAATCAATGCACTTATATTTGGTAAGTGTACAATATAATTGATGAGAGCAGAGATGCTCACATATTCTGTCCAGAGAGGAAACTATTGGCAATGAATGATGAGCCATTTGTGTGTGATGGCCAAGAATTGAGGCTGGGAAATACCAACGAATCTGAGAATTTAGCTATGTGAGGGTCAGTTAATAGAGCATCTCTTATATTTCAAATTACCTGCTAAGAGATATCTTTGTTTCTGAAATCCCAAATACCATTCAGTAAAGATACCTGACCTCATGGGAATATTTCTTTGAGGTGGGGGTATGGGGAGTGTGGTTGGAATAATACTTTATCACTCTACCAGTAATTTCTGCCTTGGCAGAGTTGCCTACCAGTCTGGAATCCAGTAGAATGCTGTTATCAGACCTTTTCAATTTTTATTTTTTAACAGAGCATTAAAATTCAAACTTGCAAACATCATCAAAAACAATGAAGATATACATACATCTGAGTTTAAAGTAGAATTCCTACAGCAACATATGACTTATTGTTCAATGTTCAGTAATTTTGAAACTTATTTGCCCATAAAAAATTACATAATGTTACTCAGTGTTCAATAAGCGGAAGCTTATTCTTATGTAAAGTGTTGGGATCTCAAGCCTTTCAGCCTACCATGAGTTAAGGCCTTCTCTGAAAATTGATGTAATATTCCCTAACTAGAATCCTTTCTGGAGAAAAAAAAAAATCCTAAGAGAATTTGAGAGCACTAATCTGTTGATTAAAATATAATTTAAAAAACTCTTTCTGACTTCAGAGTTCATTTGCAAAATGATTTTTACCAAGTCTTATCCTCTGAGTTGGGCATTGCCAAAACCCAGAATTACCTCCTTTTAACATTTAAAAAATGTCTTCAAGCTCAAACCAGCAGATTCCTGAAGAAAGAGCTCTCCCTCAAAATTCAAGTCCACTCATTTAGCACGTTTTTGGAGTTCATTAGCAGTTGCATAATTGGAGATTTCAATTTCTTTGGTGTGCGGAGTGGGCTAGGTGAGTTCTGAAAGGGCTCAAGGGCCAGGCCTGGAGAAGCCTGTTCAAGCCTGTCCCCCAGACCTGTGGCAGCACTCCGTCACTGGGAGTTCAGAAATGTTTTACAACATGGCCCTGAACTCCAGCATGGATGACTTGTTTTTCCGTAAGGAAAGAGGGCCACATTACTATGTGAGCACAGGAAGTGGCCCTGATCTGGTTCTTGGGCCTTTCTTCTGTTTGTGTCAGGGGAATCAGGCTCTGCAGAGGAGTGACCCTTTGTTTTGGCCACACGTGGTTGTCTGCCTAATTTTCCTCATTCTTAACCTTTGCCTCTTCCTTGGAATGAAGTGTGAAATACTGCCAAGACTGCATTCTTTCTCTATACCTTTCTTGCAATAGTCAGGGTTAAAGACGTTTACACACCCAGTAAATAACCTCAGCCCGCAGGACCCGGTCTGGGCAGCCTGAACTCTCAGGGGGAAGAAGCTGCACAGAGAAATGGGTTCCGGGAGGAATATTTGTTTCTGTCTTATACAATTTGCATGGTAGCAGCACAGTTAAATGTCTAATCTAAATCCATAATGAGAATATCATGTCAATAATAAAAGTCCCAAAAGCAAAAACTTTCATTTAATAGTACTAATTGCCTTTGAATCAGACCTTTGCTTTAAGACTTAGTACAGAACATGAATTATTAAATAATGTTTAAATCCTTGTTAAGTAATAATTTGCTATATTTTATATGATGATGCTCACTTTCTTATTCTTTTGCTTACTCTACATATGGTAGAAGTATGAATACTTCCATAGATAAGATTATTCTTAGAAATATGGAGAGAGGGCTGGAGTGGTGGCTCAGCAGTTACGGGGCTTGCCCAGCATATACAAGTACACGGGTTCACACCCCAGCACCCACGTACACAACTAAGTGTTGGAGCAGCAAAGGCCATGTGAAAAAACCTCAATAAAAATTGATTCTCTCTGTCTCTCTCTCTCACTGTCCTCTCTTCAAAAAAAAAAAAAATTATGGAGAGAGTAGTTTGACTATCTGTAGCCAACAATTAAATATGTTACTCACAGGACACTTAAGAAGGTCTTTATTGCCGGGCACAGTGTGCATGCCTATAATCCCAGCAGCTTTGGAAGCTGAAACAGGAGAATTGCAAGTTCAAAGCCAGCCTTAGCAACTTGGTGAGGTCCTAAGCAAATTGGTGAGAACTTGTCTCAGAATAAAATGTAAAAGATGCTAGGGATGTGGCTCAGTGGTTAAGTGCCCCTGGGTTCAATCCCTGGTACAAAAAAAAAAAAAAAGTTCTCTATTTCTGTCTTGCCTCATTGATCAAAAAAAAATTTAGCATTTTATTTTCACTGGTATACTTAAGAGAGTAAAATCTCTCTGTGTCTTAATCTATGATGCTGTTATAGGCTGGTAGCTGGGTTTATTTGTAGTATTCTGTTACTGATTTCCTGTTTCTCATCTGTAAAGAAAGAATAAGGGGGAGACAATATCTGCATAGACTTCAGAGGGTGCAGTTTGATGATTCATGTTCTAGAACTGGGACTCGATGAATCGGCCTGCATTCACTCTCCCTCCCTCATCCTCTTCCCGTTGTGCCATCACACAGAATGGAAGAGGGCAAGATTATTGGGATGTTCATTTTCTACTGTTGCTATGTGGCTTTGGTAGCTTCAGGTCGCCCAGGACCCTTCACAGCAA
The DNA here is from genome assembly GCA_004027875.1 of Aplodontia rufa. Taxonomy (NCBI): domain Eukaryota; kingdom Metazoa; phylum Chordata; class Mammalia; order Rodentia; family Aplodontiidae; genus Aplodontia; species Aplodontia rufa. The sequence goes on along the minus strand of PVKS010000062.1, from coordinate 74,906 downwards.
TCTGAACTCTCATGGTGTCTGTCAGAAAAGAAACACTCAGGGCCTCTGAGCTCTTTCTTTGTACATTCATTCTCTCTCTCTTCCTTTTTTGTGGTACCAGAGATTGAACTCAGAGCCTTCCTTGCACATGCTAGGCAAGCACCCCACCACTGAGCTACACCCCAGCCTTCTTCGCATGTTCCCGGAAGCGTACTACTGGCTTCTTCGCAGAGGTATGTTTTTAATCCTTTTATCTTTACTCCTTGATAATTATAACAACATAATACAGTTTGAAGGACAAAATAAAGGAAACCCCAACCCTTTCAATAAAAATTTCCCAGCATAATTGATACTGTGTTTTTTTCATCTGTTGCCATCCAGCCTCTTTCATATGAATTCATATTCACATGGTTTATGATCAATGCTATGGTATGTCTATGCTTAACAGACATATTACTGCAGTTCCTACTCAGCCATCATAATTATTATTTAAAATAATTGTTCTTCAAACAGTGGGTTCATCATTTATTTAAGAAGTCCTACTTTGGGCTGGAGCGGTGGCTCAGCAGTTTCCCCACTTGCCTGGCAAGCAGAGGACCCAGGTTCAAACCCCAGTACCACGTACACAACTAAGTGTTGGAGCAACTAAGGCCATGTGAAAAACTAAATAAAGTTGTTTCTCTCTGTGTCTCTCTCACTGTCCCTCTCTCTTAAAAAAAAAAAAGTCATATTTTCTTTTTTTAAAAAGTTTCAGTTTCTATTCATTTTCTTTCACACAAAAATAACACTATACTACTATATTACTATAATTTGTGATCATATTATTATGCTTTATATGTTACTAAAGAGTATTTGAATTCTGTGAATTCACCTCACCTCATCCTGATTTTAAAAATGTGCTCACCCTAGGTAGATCCAGACATGGGCATTCTGGATCCATGGGTATGAACTTTACATAGCTCTTAATACACATGCTCAATAGCTCACCAAAAATACTATGCCAATTTGTATGGCAGCAATTAGGGATGAAAATTGCTGTTTCAGTACAATCTAGCTCATACTCTTTATGTCTACTCTGTGCTATAGACGAAGGAAAGAACCAGATGAATAGTATAGTCTGCTCCATGCTCTGTAAAGAAGGGAATGTTGGTTGCAGGAGTCAACTTCAAGTGATTATTAGGGAAGAAAATGGCCATCTTTCTTTGACAAAGCAAAGTGGATAACCCATTATGCCTAGATGTTATATCATTTACCTGCTTCGTCTTTATGTGTTTCTATTGCTTATTGATATTTTAGAGTTGTGTTATTTTATTCATAAATATATTTTGATAAAGTCGTTTTTGTAGAAGGTATTCAAGTGTGGAAGCATGTGTCAGACTCTAACTCAGCTGATTATATCATTCCCTGCTAAAAAAAATCTTACTAGACTCTGTGACCCAGTAAATAAGTTCTGAATTCTTTACTCTGACATTTCAGGTCCTTCATTCCTTGCCCCAACCCTCCTTCCTTCTTTAGTTCTCACTATAAGTCGTCTGTCTACACATGACCCAACCCAATCAATGATACCTGCTGTCCCCTAAACAGTGCTGTTTTTGCCCATGCTCTTTCTAGCTACCCACCATGGGTTCACGTTTCCACTGGGATATTCTCTGAAGGTGTTCAGAGTCTTTGCTCCCGTAGTCTCCCTGATTCCTGGCATGCTTCTCCATCCAAGTTCCTGTCCTTCTTCCTCCTCTGGGTCTCAGTAACAGTTTTGCTTGTCTCCTACAACATTTATCACATTCTATTTCATACCTCAGAACTTGTTAAACCCCATTAAGTTGCAATTTTGTTAGGACAGGAAAACTTTATTTTTTAGTTGTTCATAATATTTAGTAATGTGCCTTATACACAGTAGGGTTTTTTGTTTGTTTGTTTTTGTTTTTGTACTAGGGACTGCACTGCACCCAGGGGCACTTAACCCCTGAGCCACACCCCCAGCCCTTTTAATCTTTTATTTTGAGACAGGGTCATGCTAAGTTACTTAGGTCCTTACTAAATTGCTAAGACGAGCTTGGAACCTACAATCTTCCTGCCTCAGCCTCCCATGCATCTGGGATTACAGGCATACATCAGCACAACCCGGGCATACTGTAGCTTTTAAATAAACATTTGTTTAATTTAAGCATATAGGTTGAGACTAAGAGACCTTAATTATTGTCATCATCCACTATTTGGAAGCAGCTGTCAGAATCAAGACACAAAGTCTCAAGAGGAAGTAACTGGATGTCTCTGCTCATACAAGAGCTGATGGGAATAATTCTGACCTTTGAGGGTTTTGAGAATCTTCAAAGGTCTTCTGAATTGCTAAAGATGGAATGATGCTGTTAGACTTGTTCAGGTTGTAAAATAACTAACATAAATTTGGCCTACTGCAGCTAGGATATTTAATGTAGGTATTCATAAGGAAATAGAGAATGATTAGAACATTCTGTAGGCCTTGCCCTTGACCCCTCAGCATAGGTCTTGTTGATACTAACTCCAGAACTTCGTGGTTGTGTGAACTCAGACCCTGCTGGTCCTTGCTGCCTCTGCTCTCAGCAGTTGACTTTATCATTCAAGGGGAAGATGTGATTGACCAGCCAATCCCGATCTACTCCTGCTCTCCAGCCATCTGTGGAACAATCTTCAAGGTGGCCAAATGCTTTAGAGATGGTGCTACCACCTGTGCCCAAGGGTGACCTAGCTGGCTATGTTGGAATGACTAGGAGAATTGTGGCTATTTTTCCACAAGGTATTTTACTTGTGACTGACATTCAGAGCATTACGTCTCTGAAACAGATTTAACATTTCAATGTCAAATTAAGTTTATCCGGTGTGGTGGCACACACCTATAATCGCAAGTTTGAGGCCAGCCTCAGCAACCTAGCCAAGTCCTAAGCAACTTAGAGAGATAGGCCTCAAAATAAAAAAATTAAAAAATGTTGGGGATGTAGCTCAGTGGAAAAGCATGCCCTGTCCCTACCCATCCCCCCAAGTTAAAATTGCAGTACCAATAATAATAAAATAATAATTTCTAATGGTGTTAATTTGGCAATCCCTGTTAGAGTAAACTCTGTTAACCTAAGTTTTATGTGAGTCAACTTTACATTATTCAATTATGGGAGGTGTTAATGTATATTCTGCTTAATATGTGTGAACTTTATAAAGCACTTACGATTGCAAATACATCTCCTTTTATCTTCCTAAGAACTTTGTAAGATATTTTTATCCCCATTTCACAGTTAAAGGGACAAAGACTCAGATTTATTGACTTGACATGATTAAGTTAGATATATCTAGGATGTGACCCTAAGTTGGTCAGATCTCAAAGTTTGTGCTTAAACCATGTCTAAACATGGCTCATGTGGCATTTGGATTATTCAGCCATCATTTCTGAGTACAAAACATCAGGTTTTTCTGTAAGTTTTAACTTCCTGTATCAGGATGAGTTTGGATACTTTCAAGTGAAATCAGGAGTAGTGAGCCAGTACTGTCAATATTCCTGCTTATTTCACTGTGAAAGTTTCCCCTCATCCTTCCCATTTTTATTCTCAAATATTAGGAAATGACCCATCAATGACAAAAAAAAAAAAAAAAAAAAAAAAAATGAGCCCTGTGCTATGGCTGAGCCCTATGCTGAAGGACTTTCAGGAGGGAGGTAGCTCCCATGAAGCAACCTTGCTTGTGTTTAAACAGCTGCCCTGAGAACAGCTTGCTGCTGGAACTCTGCTGTTGCCTTTATAAATACCAAACAATCAGGACAAGCGGACTTCAACTTAAAACATTTTGCAGAAGAAAAAAGAAAACATGATCGGATTTTCTCCCCCCTCTCTCTTTCTTTTCTTCCTATTAGAAAGCAAAACTGGGTTCACAATTGCATTTCTACTTCAATTAAAAATTGAAAACTCACTACAGTTTTTCCTACTGTGCTCGATTGCTTTTATCTGGAATTTCAGGTTTCTCTCTTCTGTTTCCTGGGATTTGCAAAGTAGCAAAATCAGCCAGTTTACATTTAAGATGTTTTGATTCTTTTCTCAGGCTCTTGCCAGTGTACTTAACACAGAATGATTAAAAGCTGTGTGTTCTGTTAGAACTGTTATAGTGTTTAAACAAGGAAGTCTGTGTTTGTTTAAGAGAATGGGGAAATGGTTATCTTGACAGATTAGACTGAAAAAACAGGACAGCCAGTCTAGCGCAGATGTCCACATTTGCCACTTGGCTGGCTTTTTGAGGTATTCTAAACAAAACTTGCTTGTGTACCGGTGCCTGTGTTCTGCTTGACACCTGACTGAGGAATGTGATTAAGAGCTACTGCCAGGGCCTGTGTGCCTCTGCGGGCAAATGTTCCCAAGTTTGAAATTTCTCAGAGTCTGTTTAACTATGTCATAATTAAACTAATGGAACACAAGAGGAATTTCTCCAACTGGCTTAAAGACTCCATTCAGATGTAATTCCATCTCACATCACACGCTGTTCCTCAGGCTTCCCTGCAAAGTTGAAATGAAACTAAGCAGAAGCTGGAGGCTGTGCCACATTAATCAATTGCTTCAAAATGCGCTCTTAAAAACGGCATGAAGCATCAGTGGCAATCATGGTTTAGTGGCTACAGCACTGGAAGAAAGTTCAGGCACTAACTCTGCCCTCCTCGCTGGTCGATGCTGGTGGAGTCCTCACTCCACCCTTTGAGAATAATGAAGCTGTTGTTGACGATGCTGACAATAGCTGGTGTTAATCAGGCCTGCCCACGCTCTGTGCCAGGCAGTTCCGGGCTTGACATGCACCGCTCTATCTTATCCGCAGAAGAGCCCTGGAAGGTGGGTACGACCAACTTAACTGTGTCCTGTGGAACCTCAGTAAAGCTAAGAACTCTTTCCAAAAGCATATATTTAGGACATAATACACTAGCCAGGATATTTGAATCCAGACGACAGGGTCTTCAAGGAAACTTCCAGTTGTGAAATTTTATAGTTGTGAATCTGAACATATCAACATCACTTTAAATAAGTCTGCAAAACAAAAATTAAAAAAAAAACCAAACATTAATCTTTGATTATAATTGTGGGTTTGCATAGATGTCTACATCTGTTTCCTGGTTGCATAATTTGCCATAAATATTAATTTAATCACTAACTTTATGAAACTATGAAACAGCCTCACTAAGGGCATTTAGATTCTGAGATCTTGGGAGCTTGAGCCTCTGACATGTGTAACACGACTTTTTGCAGAGGAAGAACTTTGAAAAGAGCGTTTAATTTAGGATGTTGAGATATACTTGCCGTATTCACTCTCTTCATTGCCTTTACTACTGTTACTACATACATTAATATGTGGATGATACTCGAGTGCAATCAGTCTGCCTACAGAAATTATTCACTGTAGCTTTATTGTTAACAAGGTCTTCCATTGCCTTATTTTTAAAATGTAGAACTTAAAAAATCATTCCTATTATAGTCACATTTGGTGTATGAGTGTGTTTTCTGGAATCCATAAGTGCACATTTCTTATTGAAATATAAAATTCAAACTGTCATGGTAGTTAGTGACAGTTTTCCACTTTGCTCGGGCTGGTTTATTAATGTTGGTGGGGTTACCCAGGTCTTTGGCAGACCAGACATGTTTACAACCGTGGATTCTATTCCCCCTACTCTTAAAGACTAGCCAGAGTCTTCCACTAATCCAAAGTCTAAATGATTGGTTAGAAGAATTAAGCATGCTTCAATCTCTATACCTCTGTATATTTTTATTAAGTAAATAAAAGGCATTTATACTTTGTGTGCTATTGTCTAAATCATTTATGGTAGTGTCTGGGCTCCTGCCATCTTGACCAGCAGACAATCAGCCTGGATAGCTTTATTCCTAGTCTTCTCTCAACAAAGCTCTTTAGTTAGTTCTTTTGGACCTAATCCTATTTTCTGGAGGATCTTTTCCAAATATTTGCAACAACCTTCCTCTCTACGTCTGCTATTTTTCTTTCCAACCAATTCTATTTAGGATAAACCTTTTGGAATTCTAATCTCAACCATCAATCTTTCCTGGTACCTTATCGAATGATAACAGGACTTACCCAATGCTATTTTGTTTACCATAAAACTAACTGTCTACTTCTTCCCAAACAGCAGCTGTTGTTTTGTTTTATCTCTTTTAGAATGTAAGAACTGAAACGTCAGAGTCACTTCTTTTTCCTCATGCTGATAAGAGGGCCTGGCAGTTGATATTAATAGGTAACAAAAAAAAAAAAAACTTGTTCATAATTATTTATTGTATACATTCTTGACAATGTGTTGTGTAATTTCCCTGGTTGGCTGCCCCTAAGAATAAATACAACTAAGAATTTAGATTAGCTTCTGCTCTTAATTTAAGATTACCAAATTGGGGCTGTGATTTCTGTTTGATACACAGCTCAAACAGAAATAACGAGTGTGGCTATGTGGTGGCAGGTTTAGGAAAGAGAGGATCAAGTCTTCAGATGCTGCTGGGCCTAGGATGGGTCATGTGGCTTGTCCCTTCCTCAACTGAGCATGTTTACTTGGGGGAAATCAGGGTCAATGAATGATCTAAGACTGGCTCCAGAAAGATAGTCTGTGAGGCAAGGGTGTGTGGGGCTGACCTTGATTTTGGATGGAGGTGATTTATGGAAGATTTATGTGTTCATGAAAGTCAGGTTGTTTGTGTTTTTCTTTCCTTTTGATTTCTCTCTGTCCAGCACACCTCCCTTCTGCTCCCCACCCCTTTCCCAGAACCTGTGCTAACTTGCTCCCTGTTGATCTACTGATCCCATGCAGAGCCCTAGGACAAAGGCGATTGCCAGGATTTAGGGATCACAAAAAAAAAAAAAAAAGTTAAAGAGGAGTGTACTTCAAGCAAGTCATTTGGGAACTCAACTTTCTGAAATTTACTAAATCTCTTTTGTTAAAAAGAAGTTAACTGACTTTTTAATTTAAATAAATGTATTACAGAAGGAAACAAGATATCATTCGCTATAAATAGGAGACTTAACCCCCAAACTCTGAAGGTAAAACCACAGTTTTAGACTCTAAAGGCTAGAAAGAATCTGAGCTGGAGGCCTGTTCTTTTTTTCTGGGAAAGGAGATGCTAGTGTTGGAGGGGGTAAAGGTACAGGGTGTCAAACTGAAAATTTTTTTCTTGATTTATTCTGAAAGATTGAGAGAAAACTGAAAATAGAATAATGCTCTCACTGTGTGAATTAGTGTTATTTAATGTAGTTTTCTTTAATATTTCATTTCACACACCTTCAATAGCATGACTTTCACATGTTGTGAAATGTTTCTTTAACCATTGTCTGGACCAGGTTGTAGCTAGTTGTGGATTCAAAAGGTCACCATGCTTTATTGAATGCCTATCACATGTGTCCTCTGTGCAAGACATTATGGGAAATACAGTTAAATGGAATAACCTGAACTGGGGTTAGAAGACATACAATATGTGTGTGTGTGTGTATTTATGTTTGAGATTAGCACTAGATGAACATGAACAAGGGCAAAGTGAGCAATACAGCTGATAAACACAAAGCATTCAGGAAAAACCACATTCTGAGGTGTGGTTGCCTTGGAAAATCTTCATGAGAATTTATCTGGTGCTGGAAGAACATGCATGTTTTGAATTGCAAGCAAGTGGAACGAGGACATTCTCAGAGAGATGGCACGTAGCCAAGGCTTTATTGTGGATTTCAGGACTGGGTCCACAGAGCTCAGGTTGTGGGTAGGGAGATGGAGACTGACTGTGTGCAGTTGACTGAGAGGATGGAAAAGCTTGAAAAGGATTTGATAGTATGGGCAGAACAGAGAGACTCCATCTAGGATCAGTCTGCAAGGCTGTGAAGAAGCTGCAACTGGCTAGTGACATTTAGGAAACAAGTACAATGGAGACAGGTAGCCCTCAAGGGTGGGAGAGAGGTTAAGAGCTCTAAGGTAATACTTAGGGGATACAAAGATTCATGTTTGACCTGCAAAAGCCTTCGGGCTTGGAGACAGAAATGAAAGAGCACTTCACACGTTGAGGCCCAGGGCAAAGGAGAAGGCAAAGTAAGATGGTCTGGATAGGGAAGATTTTTGTACAGGTGTGGGTTTGAAGGCCTGTGTTCATTTTTAGCTGAAGGCATCTAAAATTACTTTTGGCTCTCATATGAAAAGCCAAACCAGAAGTGTTCAGTATCCATTCTGTGTAAGAATGAATACTGGAGAAAGGGCCTTCTCACTTCCTTAGTATATGGGGTGGAAAAGGAAGAGAAAAGAGAGGTGGCATCACTTGACATCTTTCTTGGGTCTTGTACTGTCCTGCAATGTTTAATTCCATGGCAATTCAGAGAAAAGGTCATATGGAGTCCATTTTTCAAATAATGAAATAAAGATTCTGAAGTCTTAGGGGATGTTTACAGTTAGGATAAATGAGACCAAAGAACAGAAAAAGAATCCAGAAAGAGGAGAGGAAGAGAATCAGGACAGGGGAGCTTTAGGAATGCTGTTAGGAGAATATTCCAAGAAGGGGTTTTTCCCCTGTGCTTTGTCAGTTTGTATATATATATAATCATATGTTTTCACCACAAATCCTTCTGAAAATCAAATATTAGATTGATTTAAACAGTGAGGCAGTACCCCATGAATTGGACTTAATGATCTTTGGCAGTAAAATAATATCAGATTTGGTGATGGGACTGGTGCTTTGCTTATTTTCCCTTGTTAAGACAAGCGTTTCATGGGAAAATGTCGCATTTCATTTGGAACTTTAAAGTGCTTTGAACGAAATCCATGTGAATGAACGGAGCCAAGTCGTTCCAGCTCAGCAGTGGCCACTGACTCTGTTTCAACTCGTTGCAGGGAAGTTGCTGTCCAAGCTTGGCCACAATGTAAGCCTTCTGAATGGAAAGTAGATGCCAAATTGGAAATCGAAATAAGTGGACTTTCTAAAGAACAGTTCTTTGACACAGAACTCTAACAGGAAGGACTTCAGTCATGGAATCTGGCTGTTTCCATTCACTTTAATGGGGGAGCTGCCCTTCCAGCCTTTAGGAAGCACTTTGGGGCTACACAGGCAGGACACTCGGATTGGAAAGCAATGGAAGAGAGCAGAAAGTGCTTATGCTCACCCTAGGATTGTGAACAACAGGCAGCTTCTCGGTGCAGCTTGCCCTCAGCCTGACCTAAGTGGAAAATGTCACTTGGATAATCAAGCACTTAGGCATTTCATGTAGATCCAGATCTGCTTTCACCCTGTTCTGTTTAGTACTAAAATCTCAGCTCGACTACATCATTAGTTATAAGGGAAATGCAAATCAAAACTTCAATGAGATACCACCTCACTCCTGTTAGAGTGGCAAAAATGAAGAATACGAACAACAACAGATGCTGGAGGGGCTGTGGGAAAAAGAGGAACACTGTCACACTGCTGGTGGGACTGCAAACTGGTTCAGCCACTACGGAAGGCAATGTGGAGAAACCTCAAAAAATTAAGGATGGAACCACCTTATGACCCAGCTATCCCACTCCTGGGTATTTTCCCAAAAGAGATAGAATCAGTGTATTATAGTGATGTGGCTTCCTCAATGTTTATAGCAGCTCAATTTACTGCAGCTAGACTATGGAACAAACCCAGATGCCCTTCACTTGATGAGTGGATAAAAAAACTTTGGTACATATATACAATGGAATACTACTTGGCCATTAGAGAAGACGATATTATGACTTTTGATATCAAATGGATGGAGATGGAAAGAATTATGCTAAGTGAAGTATCCCAATATCAGAGACTCAAGGGCCGAATGGTTTCTCTCATCTGTGGATGCTAGAATATATGGGGAAGCAGTAGGGTAGACGGCTAACCTAACAATACTTCAAATTGTATGACTCTCAGAGTAATAGGGGGATGGCTCCCTAGGATACTTGGAGGCATAGGGAGGGGGATGAGGAGGGGGGAGGGT
>PVKS010000062.1:0-64873 GCA_004027875.1 Aplodontia rufa | reverse complement strand
TGCATGCCCGTCTGTGTTCCAACAGGGTCTGCTGCTGGATCTCGGTGGTGCTTTTCAAGTGGAATGGTGGTTCTCTGCACAACACAGAGCGATTCTTTGGCTTTGTTTCCCCTACTGGCTTCCCCTGCTGCCTTCCCTGATCCTCTCTTAGCTCTCCTTGCTGTCTTCTATGCATCATCTCTTGGCACCATCTCTTGTTTTCAAATGACTACCTTATGGATTTTTTTTATACTGGGCATTGAACCCAAAGGGTATTTATGACTGAGCTTCACCCCCAATTATTTTTGTTTTTTTGAAACAGGAATTTGCTAAGTTGGAGAGGCATCAGAAGGGGCAGGTGGGCAAGACATCTGTGTTGTAGGCCTCACTTGAGTAACTCAGCTTGGGGCACACATCTATTGGATTCTCTCTCCCGATTCTCTCCTTCTTGTTCCTCCATACTCTCTGGGCCTGAAAAATAATTGTCATCTTCCCATTCAGCCCTCCATTAAGAAAATGCCTGTACCTGTGCTCGGGCTCATTAGATATGGATTTTGATTTAATAAAATAAAGAGACAAGGAATTTAGAAATTATCTTCAAAAGCAATATCCTAGTCTTCAAAACTATTGACTTATTTCAGAATCATATTTTTGAATGTGAAAAATTGAATTACCTGAGTTCCCTGTGTATATTCTTAAAACCCTGAGGCAGAATAAGGCCAAGTTCAAGTGCTTAGAAAAACTACTAAAGAAACTGTATCAAACAACTTTCAACTATTAGCTCTACCACACTCTGCTTATAGGACACTTGCATACAGGCCCACCACACAGACTCACATATAATGGAGACAGAATTCCAGCCCTTCTTGTTCTCGATTTAAATCCCATCCCAACGCAGACTTCCATCCCAAACCACAAATCCACCCTGACAAAGCCTTGCAGTGCTCTGTCACTGTGGAAAGTATTGAAGAGGAGACAACGGGAGGATCACATTTCATTACATGTAATAAAACAGCCTTGATTTTTCCTTCATCAACCTGTCCCTTGTGTTGGCATGATAGCTACTTCCCCATGTCTCCCTTCTTTCTCAAATTGTAGCCATTGCTAAGGACTTCCGGGTGCTTCTCTCACTTTTATTAGTTTCCTGCCTGACTGCAAATTACTTGGAGAGTCACTCCATGCCCTTTCTCTTGCAAATCCATATAGCTATACTTAACTGCTCCCCATTCTCTTCAACTGGCACATTAAAGGATCTAACAGCCAGAGTCCTTTTTGAAAGGAGAGAAAGTTTGCATATTAACGTGTTAAAAATCTTTGCTAAGTTATGAACAGACACACAGATGGAGGAATAAACATATATAGGAAATTCCAAAAGAGAACACATTAAAAGATCATTTGTGTGGAGAAGTTTCCAAACTGACACTTCATCAGAAGTAAAGCCACAGCAAGAAAGCCTGGTGCTAGGCATGCTCCTGGAGAGAAATCCTGAAGGCACTCTCTTTGGAGCTGTCCTTGGTTCTGGTGATGATCATAATTCTGAAAGACACAATCCCAGTTGTCATAATCCTTAATGATCAAAATCCCTGAAACCTAACATCCTGAAAAATCATAATTCCAAAAGATTAAAATTCCAAATTTTGAAATCCTGAAAACCAGAATCTTGAAAATCACAATTCCCCTAGGAGGTATACAAGAACCAAATTCAGGAGAAGGAATTGGCTACATGACATGGTAACAACAAAAGCTTCAATTTAAAAGTGTATAGAAGTAAAATCTTCAATTTAAAAGGGTACGTAGGGTTTGGAGTGGCTCAGCGGTTATGTTGCTTGCCTGGCGGGGGTTCGAACCCCAGCACCACATACACAAAGAAGTGTTGGGGCAACAAAAGCCACATGAAAAACTAAATAAAAATTGATTCTCTCTCTGTCTCTCTCTCTCACTATCTCTGTCTTACAAAAAAAGTGTGTGTATTTCTGTAGTAAAGTCCTTGCCTAGCATGTTCGAGGCCCTGGGGTTGATCTACAGCACCACAAGGGGAATAAACATCATTTGTCTGCATTCGTATTCCTTCCAGCTGATGAAATTTCAGGAGAATTTAATGAATTAAAGCCACATTTTCTCAAAGAAGCCAGCAAAGTTACTGACTGGTTAAAAAAAAAAGAATTATGTGTATGGTAGGATAAGAGGACACTTAACACAAGGGTACTGCTGTTCAATATCCAATAGTTTCTGCCAAATTTGTGGTTGTGTATATGAGTGAATGTGGAATAGATTTCTAAGTAACCAAAACAACATGGAAGCATGGTACAGAAAAGGAGAACATTTAATAGGGAATGTTTATGTTGGTGGATACTGAATCATACAAATGTTTAAAAAAGAACAGTGCATGTTGAAAATGAATGTGAAAGTATTCTTTGAGGAAAGCCATGACTTAAAAGAACAAGGAAAAAAAAAAAACCCCAGCATCTATTCAATGATTATGGATCTGGCCAGCCCTTACAGATGGCCTCCGTGCAATTGACTGTAATAGCCCTTACAGATGGCCTCCGTGCAATTGACTGTAATTCGTCCCAAAAGACACTTCCTCATGTTGGACTTTCTTTTTAGTTTCTTTCTTCACTAAGCTTTCAGCTTTATTTTTCTGACTTGCTATGTTATTTCATCTTCACATCATTTTCAATACAGAAGGTGTAAACTGTGTAAAGATTTTTAGAAAATTCTAATTCATTTTATTGTTAATCTCACCCTCAAAAGCGCATTGTTGCTGGGCACAGTGGTGGTTGCCTGTAATCCCAGTGACTCTAGAGGCTGAGGCAGGAAGATTGCAAGTTCAAGGCCAGCCTCTGCAACTTAATGAGACCCTATCTCAAAATAAAAAACAAAAGGCCTGGGAATGTAGCTCAGTGGTGGCAAAGTGCCCCTGGGTCCTGGGTTCAATCCCCAGAATCAAAAAAAAAAAAAAAAAAAAAAAAAGCACATTATTGCATTATGACAATGTTAGCTTTATGTGTAAGCATTGTGTGTATAAATAAAAACATTGAAACTTCCTAAATAAATGAAGACATGTCCTTTTCTACATTTGCGTTTATGAAAGATAAAATTTCCCTAGATCTCAGCTCTCTGGGCAACGTGCCCATGCAGTGGAGACCCATTGTGATTTTTTACTATCTTTGGAAGACTTCATTTGTCTGCCATAGTAATTCAGATAACTACAATTAAGTTGATTGCACATAGCATAATTATCAACCGGTGATATTATTTTACTCTTTTCTCTTTTTGACCTATTTCCTTATGAATATGAATCATCTGCTCAAAAACTGTTAATACCATGCAACCATTATTTGCTTTTTATTTAGTACCAGGAATTGAACCCAGGGGTGCTTGACCACTAAGGTACATCCCTAGCCCATTTTTATATTTAATTTGAGACAGAGTCTTGCTAAGTTGCTCAGAGCCTCGCTAAGTTGCTGAGGCTAGTCTTGGACTTGGAATCCTCCTGCCTTAGCTTCCCAAGTCACTGGGATTACAGGCATATGCCACCATGCCTGGCTTACAAATGGCTTGTAAAGAATGTTTTTAAATCATTTTTTCCAGAATTACATTTTGGGATTTTAGATTTTAAGGATGTGATCTTTCAGGATTTCAATATTTGGAATTATGGCCTTTGAAAGTATGTATTTGGAGATTATGGCCTAAATTCCTTTGGTTCCTACAGGGCAAGGCAGGACCCAGAAATAGCTTTGTGTGATGGTGGAGATTGTCAGATAGTTACCAGGGTGGAGATAGGGTGCATCAGTGATATCGGAGGTAGACCTGACAACACAAGCTGGGGCTGAGTAGGAACTGGAAAACCTAAGAGGGTCTAGAGCACTGGGTTATCTAAGCTGAGAGAGAAGTTGGCCAGACCTACCAGTTACAGATAAATGGCACTGTGGCTGGAAGTATCCAGATGGTGAGGTCATTTTACCAGAGACAGAGGAGGCCTTATACTGGACGAATCTGACTCATCTCATCGCCCTGAGGTTAGTAAGCCTTTCAACCAGTTCCCTGTTCTGTAGACAAGCAGAGAGGTTATCTGAGAAAATAACATTTCTATGCAGTAATACTTAAAGAAGCATTTAGTTTATAAGATCCTATTGATTGTTAACTCTGGCAGGACACTTAGTAAATGTTTTCCCAGCCAACAGCATTTGCTAGAGAAGAAGGACATATTGTTCATAGACAAAAAAAAATAAAAAATAAAATAAAATAAAATAAAAAACTACACCTTTGCTTCATATGCCTGAATTGTTTTATTTAAAATTATACACACACACACACACACACACACACACACACACATTCAGTTAAGACTATCACAGTAGGTATAAAGTTGTTCCTATTAAAGTTCTTTTGTTGGCAAAGAAAAGAGATCTACTATGGCTAACTCAGACAACAGAGTAAGGGTAATTTAAGGGTCCCAAAAGGTAATCTCATTTGGATATACATAAACAAAAGGAAAAGAAGAGAAAGGCCAAGGAGAAGTAGAATTGGAAATTCAAGACCCAATTTCCACTTATCACTTCTCAAAGGTCACATGGTCTTTCTCATTTCTGCTTCACATTTTAAGTATTAAGTGTGTACAATATGGCACCATCCCTGAATCTCCCACAAGAACAGTCAGTTGGAATCCTCCATCAATTGACAATATCCTTCTGGACCTCTTAAGTTCAAATTCTAATGTGACTTTTTTTTTTTAAGAGAGAAGGACAGTGAGAGAGAGAGAGAGAGAGAGAGGGAGGATCAATTTTTATTGAGTTTTTTTCACATGGCTTTTATTGCTCTGACACTTAGTTGGTGCTGGTGTTTGAACCCATATACTCCCCCATGATGGACAAGTGCTGTAACCGCTGAGCCACTGCTCCAACCCTCTAATGAGACACCTTTTACATGAATTAACTAGAAATGTATCTTAGATCTAAAGATGAAATATAAAACTATAAAACTTTTAGAAGAAAATTGTTTAGATCTTGGGTTAGGCAAAGTATTCTTAGATATGATCCCAAAAGAATAACCCTAAAAGAAAAAAAATTGATAAATTTGGACTTCTTCATAAATTAAATATTAACTTTTTTTCCTATGTAAAAGACTCTTAAGAGAATAAAATGACAAGCTGCACACTGGCAGGGGGGATATCTGCAAAATTTATACAAACAAAAACTTGCACTTATTTCCATCCATTTACCATCAAATGCCATAGTTTCATCCTTTGTAATAGCTGAGTAGAACTCCATTGTGTTATATATATCACAACTTCTTAATCCAGTCATCTAATGATGGGCATCTGGGTTGATTTCATAATTTAGCTATTGTGAATTATGCTGTGATAGCATTGATGTGGCTGTGTTGCTGTTGTATTCATATTATAGGTCTTTTGGGAAAATACCTAGGAGTTGAATATCTGGGTCATATGGTGATTCCATCCCTAGTTTTTTGAGGAATCTCTATACTGCTTTCTGGAGTGGTTATACTAGTCTGCAGTTTTACCAACAAATTACAATTGTTCCTTTCTTCCTACAACGTCACCAGAATTTATTGTTGTGTATAAGTAGGGAAAATGTTAAAAACCCACTTGTATATAGAATATATAAAAATATTCCCAAGGCTCTAAGAGCTGAAGACGTGACTCAGTGGTAGAACGGTTACCTAGCATGTTCAAGGCCCTGGGTTCAAGCTCCAGCAATGGGGGTGGGGTGAAAAAGACTCTATTATAAAAATTTTAAAAACCTAATTAAAATGTAGACAAAATACCAAACAATATATATGATTGGCAAATAAACACATGAAAAGAATCACACTACTATTAGTCATTAGGTAAATGTTAAAATCATGAAAAGTTATCACTACACAACTATCAGAATGACTTTAAAAAAAATGGCAAAGGTGCTTAACAACCAAAACTTTCATGCATTGTTGGTGGGTATACGAAGCAGTTTGTTGTTGATTTCTTAAAAAATTTAATGGACACTTCCTTTATGATGCTGAAATTCTAGTTCTTCCCAATGAAATGACTAATAGAATTTCTATGCAAATATTTCTGGCAACTTTACTCATAATTTCTCCAAACTGGAAAAAAAACCATTATGTCCCTCAATTTCGAATGATAAACAAATTGTCAAAATCCAATACAATGGAATACTACTTAGTAATAAAAAGGAATTAACTATATCAGTCAGTGGTTGCCAGCAGTTAGGGGCAAGGACATTGATTACAAAGGGAATTAATAGACTTTGTCTACAAAGAGAAGTAGTATAGAGAATTCTTTTAGGGATACGATGCAATTGTTCTACAGCCTTGTTGTAAAATGGTGACATGGCTCTATGCATTTGTCAAAATTCATAGAATTGTACATTTAAAAGGATAATTTTACCATATGTAAGTTTAAAGATAAAAAAATCTAAAAGAAAGTAGAAAAATAATGCTAGTGAAAAGCGAGAATATATTTGACATCTTTTAAGCTAAATTTCAAACTTGATTAAATTATTGGTGATTGCCAAACAAGTCAAGCCCTGAGCGGTTTTTCTGGGTGTTTGAGTGGGGAACTAACAATGGGATGGAAAACCACGCATGGTTTGTAAATGGATAGCCTTGTCCAGGAAATCCTTTTACCTTGGCTATCATTGATCAATATTGTTAAATGATCATTTCCCCAAGTCATTGAAATTGTTTTGTATGTATCTACTGAAAATGTTGCTAGCACCTATTCTACTAATAGATGCATCTATCACATTTTCAATAATTTGAAAAAAAGAAAGCTATACCCAACGTGCACTAGTACGCAAGTTCAAACCCCAGCGCCACGTACACAACGAAGTCTCTCGGAGCAACAAAAGCCACATGAAAAGCTAAACAAACAAAAAAAATTTGTTTCTAAAAAAAAAAAAAAGAAAGAAAAGAAAATCAGATAAAGAAAATAAGGAAAGAAAGAAAAGAATGAGGCATTCATATTTTCTGTTTAATATATTTCTACCAAGCCTGGTAAAGTTATATTACACTAAGCATTTAAAAACACCCTATTGAAAAAATAGACCTTTGAAGTATTAAGATCTATAAATCTTTGAAATGTGTAAATGCCTCGGGTACTCTCTACCTTGTTGGTACAAAGCAGAAATGCTACACTTTATTATTATTTATGGTTCTGGAATAGCTTCCTTGATTTTTACAATCAAGTATCTTTGTGCAATTGCTGAGCATCTTGAAAACACTTCAAAATCAACATAACTATAAATTTGGTACAAGCCTCAAAGCAGCAGCAATTAAGCCCAGAGCTGTTAGATGATATTTAGAGATATCAAGTCACATTTTCCACAGTATGAGAAGTTGTCCAGCCTTGGGTTTAACCACATAAAAATGGGTGAATCAATGGTTTTTCAAGAAACACAACTAACATGCTCCCTGGTACCTTCGAGGCAAAGAGCCGCATAACTTATATGCCATTCGGCTTAAACTCTTTCTTTTAGAAATGTTACTTCCGAGTTAAGACTGAGGCCAGAGGCAGCAAGAGAGAGAGAGAGAGAGAGAGCATGTGTGTGTGTGTTTGTGTGTGTGTGTGTTGGTGACTGTGTGGGTGCAGCTGGGAAGTTGGGAAACAGCCCAATCTCTTTTTATAAAAGAGTCTTTTTTAGTGGCAAATATTAGAGCATTCGCATATTTTATTTTCTGATAAGCAAATGCAGTAATCATTCAGGAGCCTCTTTAGAAGAAAAATAAGGAGATTTCAGTAATCTCTTCTTGTCAGACCTTGCATAACATAAACATATCAGTGGAGGATTAAGGGCCAATTCATGAAAACAGAATAGAATCTTGAGGTGATTCAGGGAGAAGAAAAAACAGTCATTGTTTGTAAATGAAGGTTAATGATATCCTTGCACTCGTTGCGATTTTGTAGCATACAGATTTTGATGAATTAGTATCATAACTTGTGACCCATATATTAAAGAGTCAAAGTGAAGTATTTGTCTGAGTTTAATAGTCAGCAAAAGATTTTCCGGTTTATATGAGCCCTTCATATCACTAGACTATATATACACATACATATAAATCTATATACCTAATTTTTTCAGAGTAA
This sequence comes from Aplodontia rufa, assembly GCA_004027875.1. Lineage (NCBI taxonomy): Eukaryota > Metazoa > Chordata > Mammalia > Rodentia > Aplodontiidae > Aplodontia > Aplodontia rufa. The sequence continues at coordinate 56,787 of PVKS010000062.1, read as the reverse complement.
TAGTTCCTCTGGAGACTATGACAACATTGACCAGCCACAGAATAATTAAAGAGAAAGAGATAGCTGCTTACCCATGCCAATAAGGGATGAAGGGGATTGCTTTAAAAATTTTTTAATTTAGATTGATATGCATTAAAAAATATTCATAGAAGTTTTCACATCTCACCTCAAAAGACTGTACAATATCACTGCTGTCAGTACATTTACCCAGAGACTGACTTCGTGCTAACAAATATGCTGTTCAGATTGTCAGCAAAACTAAAATGAATGAGCTTAGCACAATTCAAATGGATCTTTGGCATATCATCAATCAATTAAGTTCTCTCTGGCATTCTTAGGTTCATATCAAAGTATACAATACAACGCCATCCATTTTATTTAGCATTCTTTGTGTGCACTCCCATAAAACATCCCATACAGTTTTCTTATTCCTCCCTTCTCAGCTAGAGTGACTCTTAACAGCTAGAACGCAAAGGCCAAAGAGATATGAGCAAGGGTGGTTCCTACAGCTTTCTTTGCCTCAGGGTGAAACAACCAAATTCAAGGATAAAAACCTGAAAGACAGTGAGATAGAAGGGTGGGAAAATGTCAGAGGGATGGAGTAAACATCCCAGGAAACTCAACTTCTACTTCAGTGATTCAATCAGTCAACCTCAACAGAAGAGTGAGCCGAGAGGAATGTGGAGGGGGACAGTTCCATAAACTGGAAAGTCATTTTGAAAAAGCAGTAGTTTACGTTTATCCCTGAGGGAAGCATTCCAAGTTCCACATTGGAATGTTTCCCTCAGGGATAAATGTAAGCCTGAAATGGCCAAAAATACTGAACCCTATGTGCTATGATTTTTTCCTGTATATATCATGTCTCTGATAAAGTTTAATTTATAAATTAGGAACAGTAATGGATTAACAACAACCAATAATAAAATAGAATAATTATAATAATATACACTGTAATGAATTTAGGCAATGTGGTTTCTCTCTCAAAATATCTTGCTGTATACTCATCCTCCTTCCTATGATGAGGTGAGATGATCCGGAAAAGAAGCACTTTATGATTTCTCTTTGGCATATCACTACTTTTGTACTTTGTGGTCACTATTAAGCAAAGTAAGGATTCCTTGAAAATAAGCACTGTGCTCTGATAACCATGAAGGGTACTTAGTGATGCATATTTGAATCGCATGGAAACACTGGATAAAGGGGTGATTCACATCCAGGCAGGATGGAGCAATGGCAAGAGATTCCATTATGCTATTCAGAATGATGTGTGATTTAAAATTTATGAATTGGGGCTGAAGCGGTGGCTCAGAGGTTTCGGCGCTTGCCTGGCAAGCACGAGGACCCGGGTTCAAACCCCAGCACCACATACGCAACTGAGTGTTGGAGCAACTTAGGCCATGTGAAAAACTCAATAAAGTTGTTTCTCTCTTTCTCTGTCTCTCTCACTGTCCCTCCCTCTTTAAAAATAAAATAAAATAAAATTTATGAATTGTTTATTTCTGGAACATTCTATTTAATATCTTTGAACTCTGGTACCATGCAAGACAAAAGAGCAGATAAGGAGGGATTACTGTAATTCCAAAACAGATTCTTATTTTTCTCTGACTTGGGTTACTTCAGTTTAAATGCACTACTTACATTTCATTCAACATGAAATTGATCTTGTTCTGAAGTTGCAGATGTAGCCACTCTTGCCATGTAGGACTCTAATTGGTATTAAACAACCCTGGACTTACATGCACCAGCAGGATAAAAACTTTGGCTTCAGAGGGATGGAAAGAAGCATAACAAATGGATGGTGATTGCGAACTGCTTTCTGCTATGATTATTATAGCTTATGGCTCTTGAAGAATGTAAGAGGAACGTCTAACTTTTAGAGCATTTCTTATTTAAAAGATCTCAAATGTGAATTCCTGAAAGTGGCTATCTTTCTGTTAGAGTCACCTGCCTTTCAGGGTAGCAGTGGGAAGCACAGATTATTGCAGAGTTGTCTGTGAATCCATGCTATTCTGGAGTGCTATCCATGGGAAGAATAAAAGTAGACATATATCTATATTACAATATTTACATACTATTAAAGTAAATGACTTCAAATGTGATAGAGTTCATAAAATACTAGTAGTAATTATTGATTTAAAAGGTACATAATGCTGAAATTTTTTTATATTAAAAATGGGTCTTTAGATTTCCAAGCTATTGATAACTTCTCCCAACTGGAAATAATTCAAATGTCCCTTAACAAGAGAATGCATAAAAAGAATGGCAGTCTAGTAACATATTGGAAAATTGCACAGAAATAACAAACAAATTACTGACATATACAACAGTGAGGATGAATATCTTAGAAATGATGTTGAGTTAAAAAAGGCAAGAATGAGACACAAAAGAAAATCTGGTATGTAAACGGTGTTAAGCACAGGTAATTCTAATTGGTGGCCATGGAACCAGAACAATGGTTGCCCCTTGAAGGAACTGTGGGCACAGACTGGGAAGAGACATGGGGGAAACATCTAGGGTACTGGGGAACATTTTGGTAGGTGTTCATGAGTGGGTGTATATTTAAACTTTATTCAGTTGTATACTTACAATATATAAATACTTAATATATATACTTTATTATGACTATTTAAGAACTTGTCAACAAATTTATTTATTCTGTCCCATCAAAAGGTGGAAATTTTATCTCTTCCCATTGATTCTGGGCTAGACTTACACTCATTTATACACAACAGAATGCATTGAAAGTAAAGCTATGTGATTTCTGAGACCATGTTATAAAAGGCGACCAGCTTCTGTTTGTTTAGCTGAGATGCTTGGAGTCTTGACTCAAGACTGAAGAAATTCAACTACCCAAAGCCCACCATCCTATGAGGAAGCACAGGTTACATGGAAAGGCGATACGTAGGAATGATGATCCACAGTTCAGCTACACTAAGCCTCTGAATCATCCATCTGACAAGGCTTCAGACAGTCAGAAAAGATATCCAATCCATTTCAGCCTCTAGCTATTGAGTGACACCCCTTCCCTCCATCCCCCTGGGGCATTTGAGTCTTCTAAGCTGAGGTCTCAGACATTTTAGAGAAGAGATAAACCATCATTGTTGTGACCTGACTCAGAATCTGTGAGAATATTAAAATGGCTGTTTTATACAACTAGGTTTTGGAGTGGCTTGTTATGTACTAATAATAAAGTGATCAGAATTTTATAGCAATTAAAAATTAAGAAGTAACTACTCAAGACACTTGTGAACCTGCGTCAGTCAACATTGCTGTATCATCCCAGGGTAAAAGAGGGAAAGAGGGGAGGGGAGAAAAATATCCAATCCACAGCCTCAAGTCTTTTTGTAATCAGCATTGATTCACTCACAAGGGTTGAGTAAACACCTCCCATTAGGCTCTACCTCCAACACTGTTGCATTAGGGATTAGGTTTCTGTTACATGCCTTTTGGGAGACACATTCAATTCAAATCATCATCCCATCCCTAAGCTACTGTGAATGTGTTGGCTGCTAGCGATAACCAACTTTCCCTTCTCTAGATAGCTGCCCTCAGCTGATGGGAGGTCTCCGTCCTCCCCAGTCACTGTCTAAGAAGGGATTGTATTAGTAAAGTTGGCCTCTTGTCTCTAGGGGAGGTAACTCTGCTCTGCGGTTTGTGCTGTAAAACTCTCCACCTGTGAATAGGGCCAAAACTAGACTTTTATCTCAGGCTTTCAATGTTTTCTGTGCTCTTATCCATTTTTTATCTTGCTCCACTTCCTCTCTTACAGATTCTATGGAGAACATATCCTTAATCACTATTTTAAGAGAATCCTTATTTCAGGATTTGCTTTCCAGGCAACTTAAAACACTGGTCTAGGTCAGTGATTCTTCTTTTGGGGTGGGGGATTCCTGGGGATTGAACCCAGTGGCACTCTACCACTGAGCAACTGAGCTGTATCTCCAGTCCTTTCTATTTTTTTTTTCAAGCCAAGGTTTTGCTAAGTTGCCACGGCTGGCCTTGAACTTGCAGTTCTCCTGCTTTAGCCTCCCAAGTTGCTGGTGTTGCAGGTGTGTGCTATTGTGCCCAGCTGATTCTCAAACTTTTATGTATTTCAAAATAACTTGGAGGGCTGGTTAAAACACAGGTCTCTCGGCCATAATCTTAGACTTTCTGATATAGTAGGTCTGGGTGGGACCTGAGAAAATGTATTCTAATAAATTCTCAGGTGATCCTTATGTAGCTGGTCTGGTCTGGGCATCTCATATGGAGAATCACTGTTTTAACAATTGCTAAAGTGGTATAATTTTAAGCACTGAGTGACCTCTTCTACATTCCATCCCGGTGACAAAATTTCTTGCTGAGGAATGTTGACCTAGAACATGAAATTTGTCCTTAATTCTTTTTGATTAAGAGGTTAAAGACTGGGGCTGGAGTGGTGGCTCAGCGGTTACGGCACTTGCCTTGCATGTGCAAGTACGCGGGTTCAAATCCCAGCACCGTGTACACAATGAAGTGTGTGAGCAGCAAAAGTCCATGAGAAACTAAATAAAACTGATTCTGTCTTTCTCTCTCTCGCTGTCCCTCTCTCTTAAAAAAAAAAAAAAGAGGTTAAAGACTGGGGCATAGATGTGAATGCTATCCTTACATATTAGCTCTATTATGGTATAGTTTACTTAGCCCATATCTGGTACGAGCTCCAAGAAAAAAAAGGCAATAAGGACAGATGTGTAAGTCAGCTTTTTTTAAAAAAATATTTTTAATTAAGGAATTGGGTTATTGTACAATAATAAATGCATTTAAAGTAACAATATGATATGCATATACACTTAAGCCAGAATTACCCCCTAGATCCCTCCTTATTCTCCCTCCCTCACCTCTCCCCCACTTGCCCTATCCCTCCCCCACTATATGTCTATGATTGCCCTAGATTATGTGTTGCTGTGCCTTTGTTGGGACTAATACATGAAATTAACTACCTTTCACACAAGCCTGGGTTTAGCTCCAGGCTCCACAAATGAGTGAAAACATTTGACCCTTGACTCTTTGGGTTTGGCTAACTTTGCTCAACATGATTTCTTCCATCACCATCCACTTACCTTCAAAGCCTGCAAATAGCATTGTTTCTAATTGCTAAGTAGATCTCCATGGTATGTATGTGTATATATATATGCTACAGTTTTTTGATCCATTCATCCAGTAAGGGGCATCTGGGTTGTTTCCATAGTTTAGCTATTGTAAATTGAGCTGCTATGAATATAGATTTTGCTCTGTCACTGTAATGTGCTGATTCTAACTCCCCTGGAAAAATACCCAGAAGAGGGATAGCTGGATCATAGTGGAGCCAACCCTAATTTTTTGAGGATTCTCCACACTGCTTTCCAGAGGGGCTGTACCAGTCTGCATTTCCACCAACAGTGTGCTAGTGTTCCTATCTCCCCATAGCCTCTCCAGCATCTGTTTTTGTTTATAATCTTCATTTTCGCCAATCTGACTGGAGTAAAGTGAAATCTTTTTTTTTTTTTTTTAAAGAGAGAGGAATAGTGAGAGAGACAGAGAAAGAGAGAAACAACTTTATTTAGTTTTTCACATGGCCTTAGTTGCTCCAACACGTAGTTGTGTACGTGGTGCTGGGGCTTGAACCTGGGTCCTCGTGCTTGCCAGGAAAGCGCCGAAACCGCTGAACCACTGCTCCAGCCCCTAAAGTGAAATCTTAATGTAGTTTTCTTTCGCATTTCTCTGATTGCTCGTGATTTAGAGCACTTTCTCATGTATGTATTGGCTTGCTCAATTTCCTCTGTTGAGAAGCTTCTATTTAGCTCTTTGGCCCATTTATTGATTGGACTGTTTGTGTATTTGATATTAAGGTTTCTGAGAACTTTGTAAAGTCAGCTTTTTGTTGCTCTAACTGAACACTATAGTTTGGATAATTAAAAAGTAGGAAGGTTTTTAAGCTCATAGTTCTGGAGGCTGGGAATTCCAAGAGCATGGTCCTGCCATCTGGTTAGGGTATTCTTGATGCATCTTAATGTGGTGGAGAACATCACATGGCCAGAAAGAGCAAGGGTTAGCTCTGTTTCTCTCATGAAGTCACTGATGGACGTCCCACATTTATAACGTCATCTAATCTTAATTACCTCCTCCAAAGGTCCCACCTCCAAACCATTAACATGTGAATTTGGAATTTAAGTTTTCAACCCATGGTCTTTTTTTTTTATCTGTCCTGAGGTTTGAACCCAGAACCCCACATATGATAGGCAAGTGCCCCACCATTGAGCTATATCTCCAGCTCTTTTTGTTTTATTTTGAAACTGTCTCACTAAGTTGCTGTGGTTGGTCTCAAACTTATAATCCTCTCCCTCAGCCCCCTGAGTAATTAGGATTACAGATGTGCATCACTGTACCTAGCATAACACATGAACTTTTGTAGCATATGTTCAAACCATAGCAACAGGGAAGTTTTGATAGGATTAAACAAAGTTGGGACAGTCCAATCACGAATGTTTCCAACTTATTTTAGTCACAGAATCCTGTCTTCAAACAAAACTTCAGAGCCATCCAAAATACAGGACCCAGTGGAAAGGGAAATCATGAGGGCTATGTTTGAAAAACACTGCCCTTTACATTGTCTGTGTCGGTTGGTTCAGAGAGGCGAAGAATCTTTAGCTATTTCTCAGTTTGATCTAAGGTTGGCCTGGGGCTGGTTCCAGATGGCACATTTATTTTGAGGAAACAGACCAACCATATGATTTCACTAGGAAACCAGAGTCCCCCGTATTGCATTTCAGGATCTGTAGTCCTACTGCTGAGAAAACATGCGTCATGAAAGAAAACAGGATTTGGTTCCATTGTTTATAGAAATGATGCTTAGTAAAACCCATGTCAGAGGAATACCAATGTCATGCACCATGTACAAATTTTTTGATGTTTTCCCTTCTGTGTATTTCATGGTCTTGCTTTTTATTCCGCGAAAAGGCTAGGGCATATGAAAATGCTTAAGTAACTACACATTGCAGCCTGTGACGGCCTGGTTTTGATGGATGATGTGGGATTGCGCAGCTCATTGCAAAGTAATGCTTTTAACTTAAATCAAATCAGTTTTAAGTGAATATGTTTTACACATTTATGCTCCAGAGTTTGAAAAAGCTTTATCCTAGAAAACAGCACTTTTTTGAGACACTCCGAGATGAAGGGGGAGGGGTGCTGTCGCCTTGGCTCAGATAAGGAAAAGTGTTTACTTGCTTTGTCTCCAAACCGCTACAAGTTTAGGACCCACAGGGCTGCTGTCTTCTTAATGAAGCGCTTAATGATGTGTGAATTATAGATCCTGACAACCCCTTTAATAAAAACAACAGGACTGCATCCACAGTATAGGGTGGTTGCTAAATAATGACAGACTGTCTGCTTAACATAACACAGTATCTTTAAGTAAAGCGCCATTCTTGCGTGGCGGTACTGAAAATTCCTAGTCATAGGAAATAATGGTGACTAGAGGACACACGGATGCACAGGGCATTTCATTTCACAGCCAGGGCTTGGAGTCTAGGGGCCAGAGAGGTTGTAGAGGTGCTGCACCCTGAGCAAGGAGAATTGTTTTCACTCTTTGCTTTGGTTGCCTTGGTTTTTTTTTTGTTTGTTTGTTTTTTTGTTTTTTTTCCTGCAAGAAGCCCATTACAGCTGAGGACTATGTGAGGGATGTTTTAATAGCCTAAAAGTTGCCCTATTCTTCCCTCTCCCCTCTCCTTACTGGAGCACAGGAATGCTGGCTTTCTTTTTGGTTTCAAAGCACCAATTGTCTCTTCTAAATGCTGACTGATGCTTGAAATGGGATAATGCCTGGGCCTCCACTTAGCTGGGAAGGCAGTGTGGAGGCCCAGCTGTGGAGGGAGGGACTTTCTGGTTGCAGACCTAGACAGTCAGACCTGAATGCCAGGCTTGCCAGAAGCTGGAAAACAAACCCAAACCTAAACAAAGCCTCTTCTCCGTTTGATTTGGTGACCACTTTTAAGGAAAAGTGAATTCTCTTTCAATCCCTCAATAGGCCCTGGATTTGGATTCACAGGCCGAAGTCCAATCTCTTTATCACCATCCCTGCGATGAGAAAATCCGAGTTGGCCTTGTTTGGGCAGGGGTACTTTTCCTTTAAACAGATCAAGGAACTGTTTGTCTAACCCTCACCATTAGAGGTGACAGATAGCAAGGCAAAGAGAATGGCATGCTTTCCCAAGCAAACACAGACCTTGTTGTAGGTTCCCAGAGCTGCGAGACTTGCAGAGGAACTAAGTCACTGTGCCCCGAAAGGGCATTGACATGCAAATGAGGCTCTGGGCACCCTGCTTGGCTTCAGAAAAGCCCTGCCTGTCCTGCTGGGAAAGGCTGTGGGACAGAGACGTGTCTGACCTCGCCCCTAGCTCTCTCTGATGCTCACTGGATCTTTGAAACACCTCCAGGAGAGTGGCCTGGATTAGCTCAGGTGAAGCTGGCCTTTGGGGCACAGGTGGGGGTGGGGCGAACATTAGGCAAATCCTAAAAGTTACAGGGCTGCTGGTTGTCTCTGTTCAACTGGGACTGAGAGGGCTCAAACCTGGATGAGTGGTCACCCTACACTGTAATGATTGGCTACCCTTAGCTTTCTCAGCTAGGAAGTAAATGAAAGTCATTGTTCATTGTGGTAAGGGTGAAATTCACTGCCGCCCCAAGTTGCTATTTCTTTGTCCTCCTTTATTGATTTTCAGATCTTTTTTGTAGCAAAATTAACTAGTTAGATTTGCTTTCTACTTTTCAGTGTCCAAGTTCCATCCATGTGGAAGCTAATAAATAAAGTTAGTGTCTCTGGGAGTCAAAGAAGATGGGCATCAATCATAGCCATCAGGGACCCTTACCTAATACTTGGTATTGCCAGGTGCCAAGCTGTGTTTTACTTTATTAATTCACCGACCCTCACCACTACTCTTTTGAAGTGAGGATATTATGTATTTTGCACATGATGAAACAAGGAGCTGATAAGTTAGGTATGATTTTCAAAAGTTTTTATAGGCAATTAATCTGAAACAAAACTCTGATTTCATGACCCCAAATCTCCTGGTGTTTGTTTAAAAAGTTCTAGGGCACTGGAGTAGGAAAGAGACATTCACTGAAACAGACACTACATAGACTTTCAAAAAAATGTCATTCATTGATTCCACATAAGTTTGCATATTGTGATCTAATTAACATACATTGCTTTAAAATTGTTAATATCCCAATGAATAGAAAGTAGAAAGTATTTTCCAACTCAGTGCCCCATCACTGCTCCACTCTCTCGAGGCAGCCACAACCATCAGTTTTTTTGTCTTTTAGATATTTCTACATGTGTAGATATCTTTTCATGTCTTTTTTTTTTTAAGCATTTGGGTTACATCTTATTCAGATGCTAATACTCTGAAAGTAAATGCATCATACAATTTCAACACTTTCCCTTAAGGACATTGTATTAGTCAGCTTTCTGTTGCCAAAACAGAATAACAGAGTCAATTAACTTATAAGGAAGAAAGGTTTATTTGGGTTCATGATTTCAGAGGTTTCATTTAGTCTTGGGTCACACAGCCCCACTGTTTTAGGGCTGGTGTAAGACAGGATATCCTGACAGTAGTGCTCACCTCATGGCTGGGTATAAAAAAGAAAGAGAACGATTCCAAGTTCCACAAACCCATCAAAGGTCAAGCAGCCAATAACCTAAAATCTCACCAGGCCCTACCTCTTAAAGATGTCCACCACCTTCCAAGCTGAAGACTAAGCTTTTTTACAATTTTTTTAAATCTCTCTCTTTTTTTTTTTTTTTAAAGAGAGAGGGACAGTGAGAGAGACAGAGAAAGAGAGAAACAACTTAGTTTTTCACATGGTCTTCATTGCTCCAACACTTAGTTGTGTACGTGGTGCTGGGGTTTAAATCCTGGTCCTCGTGCTTGCCAGGCAAGCGCCAAAACCACTGAGCCACCGCTCCAGCCTGAAGACGAAGCTTTTAGCACATGGGCCCTGGGGGTACATTGCAGATCCAAACTGTAGCACACTAAGGAAGTTTTCATTTTGTTTTCCATTACAAACAATACTTCGGTAAATATTCTTCTAATCTCCTATTTGTACCTTTTTGCAGGTATATTTGAAGGTGAAATGTTTAGAGCAGGAGTTTACATTAACAATTTTGGTGGGTATTGATGAAAAACTGTTTGAAATTGTTCTAATTTTGATGCAAATCAACAATTAATTATTAAAATCCTTTTTTTTCCCACCATCCTAGAAAACACCTTGTATTAGAAAGTCTTCTAACACTGGCTGATATGGTAGTTAAAAATCAAATCTCATTGTTGCTTTAATTTTCATTTATGTACATGAGGACTTTGGCATTTTTACATGTGTTTACTTTGCATCAGTGACATCTTATAGAAAATGTGTGCCTAGGCCAGGTATGGCAGAGAGTGTTGGGAACACAAACATGAATAGGTAAGACACTTATCATCAAGGAACTCAGAGTCTACCCAACACACAAACAAATGCAGTAAGGTTTGTAGTTACCATGGAGGAAGTTCATCAGAATGCTATGGGAGACCAAAGAACCATGTGAACAATTCTGCTAGGATGGGTCAAGGCTAAAGGTCAAAAGGGCATGGAGAAGCTGACACTTGAATGTGGCATGGAGGAAAGAGAGTTGGAGATAGGCAGGCTGGAATCCTGCTTCTGTTGTTTATTATGTTGTCTCGGCCAATTGATTTGATCTTCCAGAGCTTCAGTTTCTTCACCTATAAAATGGGGATTATGCTTCTTAAACCATATGACTAGGAGGATTACATGAGGGAATGCTTATGTATAAGGAACTGTTTCATGTGGTTTTCATTGTTAAGAAAGATCTTTTGGGACTGGACCAGTGGCTTAGCAGTTCAGGTGCTTGCCTGGCATATGTGAGGAACCGGGTTCAGGCCCCAGAACCATATACAAAACTGAGTGTCTGAAAAGCAGAGGCCAGATGAAAAAATAAATAAAATTGATTCTTTCCTTCTCTCTTTTATTCTCTCCCTCGCTAAAGAAAAAAAATCTTTCTGTTCAATAACTAACTTTTCTTATTTTTGAGAGTACTTTCAAACTCAACTAATTTTGAGTTCTCAATCACAAATTGTTAAAAATAGGAATTTCACACTGAAGTATAAACTTTAAAATGATCAAAATGGCCAATTTATCTTATGGCTGTTGGACCATGATTTTTAAAAACAGGCAAAAGGAAATTATATTGTTTACACACTCATACTTAGTTGATGAAACTATGAATAAAAGCAGAGATGATCACACACACACACACACACACACACACACATTTAATGTCCTTAAATGATGTAACTGGGTTATTGTTATGTAATGTAGCTGATACACATTTCCACAGCTGAGGACAGTGTTTCCTGAAAGAACCAATAGAAAAACAGCTGAAGAAGGAACACTTGAATGCCATGGGGAGAAAAGAGAGGATCAACGCCCAGGATGTGATTTGGAAAAAGTATGCTGGAGGCCTGTGTGTGCCTGGGCACCTGTGAGAAGCTGGAACACCTACAGTACCAACAGTGGCTGGCTGATCTTCACCAAAGATTGAGAACCAACTAAGTTTTCTAGGCACTGAGTTAAATTTCAGAATCTTCCCCATGCCACCAGTCTCTTAAGTTTCCATTTAACTTAAAGCATGTTTACTGAGCTGCCTACCGAGTTAGCAGTTACCCCTTGGGAAAACTCTTGGGATCTTGGTCTCCAAGAACTTTGCCTTTATGACCTTGGAAAGTGGCAGATTTAATTCTTGCTTGCCTAAATGTTTGTTTATTCTGTTTTTCCCAAGAGAACGTGAATGGATTTAGACAATTTGAATGACTCCCTGTGGGTTTGAACCACAGGGTCATTTGCTGATAGATGAGCTTGTTTGCAAATGGGCAGTTTCCCCACTGAGGCTGCCAAATCTACCTGTGGACAACAAAAAGCCCACATCAAGGAGTGCTCATTAGGTTCCGCCCACAGAAGGTCAGCTCTGAGGTCCAATGTGGGAAGACCTGCTACACTGACCATTCCTGTGCCCAAATGGAGGGTGTGGTCTAGCTGCTCTGTGATTTGCTCTAAATATAGCCAAGTTTCTTCTCTGTAATTTTCCAGAAGAGATTATAAACTACAGGGGATGCAGGCACTTTTCCTAGAAGTCAGTCATTAAAGCCTCCAACCTAGAGTTCAAGGTAGGCTGAGAGTGGCAGTCACTTCCCCAAACCTCACTGCTTCCCACAATGACCAAAGACTCTAGAAGCCCAAAGTAACAAGATACAGGTGACTCCTTTTTGCCCTCTCTCCGTGTCATTTTTTATCTAGGTATTACACACACAGAGCACTCTGCACAAATCTTGAGCATGAATTGATGAATTGATTCTTATCTCCCATGTGACTTGAAATAAATCTTGAATGCAAAACTATGGGATGCAAGCCTTGTATGTACTGTGATATTAAGAGAGCAGCCTTTAAGATTTTCTGATCACTAATTCTGGAAAAATTAATCAAAAGTGAACTTTTCTCTTTATGTTTATGTTTTTAGTGTTTGTCTATGTTTACTGCAGCCCCATCTCAGAACAAGCTAGGGAAGATCCTTTTCTCTTAGTGGGTCCATAGACATGCTCTTATGCCTGAGGGACCTCAAAGAAGACAATCAGGCTGAAAAATCTCTGAAAATTTCTGCAGTGTGTTGGAGGTGTTCTTAGGTCGTGGTTATTGGAAGCTACAGAAATTGCGACTCTGAGTTTGAAGCAATCAATAAATCAAATGTAACATCTAAGGTAATTTCAGAGCATTCCCTGGGAAACCTGGCTCATTCACTTGCTCCTCTATCACTTAAAACGCAGTTCTTTGTCTTTGGGGTTGATGAGTAGGTATAAAAGCAATTCCAGAGCAAACTGTCAGATAAAGCAAACTCAATTCATGTCCTATAATGACAAGGTCGTGCACCACAGAGGACTGCTTTAAGATTGGCTTTGAGTAAACTCGGATGAAGAACAGTTTGTAGCAAAAAGAAAGAGAGAAAGAATAAAAATCTACCTCACCTGAGAATACACAGGGATCAAATGGAGCCTGGCTCTGGCGGGGACACCAGCAAATTGCTCCTGTATCCATAATGACTTCTTTACATTATTGAATACAATGGGAACCTGAAGGGTGACTGCAATAACAGTTACTCATGAAAAATTAACAAAGAATTTATGGAAATGTAGGAAAAGTCCCAAAGCAATTAGCTTAGATTTCTCCAGAGTCTGAGAAAAGCCGGGGTAATTGCATGCAGCAACTGCATAAAGTGGCTATTTTCATTATCACTGGATACAGAAAGTCCATTTTCATCACAATGGGATATAATGATGTTAAACTAACAGGGAGATATGTTTAAAAAGGTTACAACACGGTTTACCAAATGGTTTGATTTATGTAACTTCGGAGATATACTCTTCAGATTACTGTTAAGGGGACTGAAGAGGTTACCCTTGAAATTTCCAAAGGCTTCTATATGATAGGAAAATATATTACAGTTTCTGAAAGCTAATTGTACATTACCACTAGGATGCACAAGAATGAATTTAATTTGTCTCAGAATTGAAAACTGAATTGTACTACAAGCTGGCACATGAATATCCATTCTGACTCGTCTCTCTTGTAAATTGGCTATTATGTATGTTTATAGGTGCACTTAGGGCCAGGGTTTTCTCCCTAAATGTCTTAGAAACTCTAAGGTCCTGGCACCCTAAGGAGGCAGAGGAAGCATTCTGAAAACCTACAGAGTCCTTACTGAGTTTAAAAAGAGATTATGTGTTATTATTTAAATGTCACTATTTTCAGTAAAATAAAATAAAACAGAGTATCATCTTTCCTTCTGATGTTCTTTCATGAGCATTGGCAGTTTAATGATTTTCTGAGTCCAAGAGAGCCAGCTTCTCTTTTAGCTGTCTGTAAAGAAATGGAGAAAGAGACATAATACAGTGAGCTTTATCTACCCTTAGTGTCCTCTGCACTCTCTCTCTCTCTATCTCTCTCACTCTCTCTCTGTCTCTCTCTCTCTCTCTCACACACACACACACACACACACACACACACACACACACACACACACACACAAGAAGCTAGATATCCTCTTCTATCTATAAAAAGCTGCAGTTAAGACTGTGCCTGGGATTTGAATGATTCTTGAAGCCATTAAATAGATTCTTGCTCTGCAGCCCACAGAATATTAATAACTTTTGTTAGCTGCAGTGTCAAAAGGATCATACAGTCTCAATCTTATTTAGTAAACACTCTCTGTTAAAAAGAGAGAGAGAGAGAGAGAAAGAGAGAGAAGAAAGAGATTATTTAAGTGTTTCCAACGAAACCCTCAGCAGAGGTCCTACTCTGAATGGACACTGCTGCCTGGGGACAAATGTCAACACAGTTCAAGCTTTGTTAAAAGGACTGAAAAGACCTGCAAGCATGCACATGGGCACGCTTATGGCCAGCATTAAGAAAATCAATTTAAAACAACAACACCACATTCACATCCCAACCTGGCCAATACACTGTCAGCAGATGTGACAATCACATTTTGACAGCTCAGATAGCTGATAACGGATGGCAAAAGAAATTTCTATTTGACATGGGACCTGAGTTTACACAATTACAGCCCTACTATTTGTCTGGGTCACATTAAAGATGCAAAAAGCAGAGAGAACAAACAGAAGCCAGGATCTTGGAATAATCAGTGCAAAACAATACAAGCCCCATCATTATCAACCCAGCCTCCTTTTAATTTTTCTTTGCTTCTGCATTTATAGGAGCCCAAATGGAGGGGGGAAAAAATGACGGGTCCTGCAGTCCTCCTTGATTCCTAGTTTGCCATCTTTTGCTAGCCTTTCTGTCATTTCAAACACATCTTTTTAGCACATTGTTCACCTGGTTTAATGAAAGAATGGAAGGAAGAATGAATAGAAAGCTTTGTTGTAAATGGAACTGGCATTTCACTCAAGCATTCTGAGCAGCTTTGACATTCAACACCCTTGTCCCTGAAACTCCTGGATGTCTCCCATTCTAGCAGGTCAAATGAAGCTGTTCCTTGGGGGATGGTTTAAAACTACTTGTAACACATTTTGATTTACAGATTATCAATTCTGCTGAGCAACAGAGAGACATATTTGGGAGTCGCATAAACAAATACATTCAACTGTGCTGTGGATTAACCTAAAGTGACACATTTATTTAAAAATCTGCCTACTACTTGTCCTCATTGATTAAATGCCCTTAAGAAAGTAAGTCTGATGAAATGAAAGCCATTAAGATGCAGCACACCTCCTCCGCTCCTTTTGATGGTTGACACCTTCCCTAGAGTGGGAGATTGGACGGCTGATAAGCTAACACTGAATTATAAGCACTTTGTGGAATGTCACCGACAAATGAAAGATCTACTGTTTTGCTTGCAAAGCAACCGTATGCCTTAACAGCTCAAAAATGGACACGATGCAGAATTATTTCATCCTCTGTGCTCAGAATATAAACGAATGTGTACTCTTGCATGCATTTTCATGGTAGGGATTAGCTCAGAGCCAGCAAGGCTTGTTCCTGGCTACAGTACCATTGATCACAAAAACAGAAGGGCCTGCCAAGGACGCTGTCAACGTTGTCAGGACTCCAAGGAGCATCGGATGATTTTGCTGTTGCTTGTTGTTACCTGAGCTTTCCCAGTCTTGAAGGGAAGAGTGGGAGTGAATGTGTTGGTGGTGCAGGGGTGCGGGGAACTGAAATGGAAAACTCTTTTTCTTTTGGAATTAGAAGCAGAAAAAACATTTGAAGTGTAGGAGAAAGGATGTCAAGTATGGAATCGAAGCCATGCCTTTTCTTGCTAGCCTTATGGCCTTGAGAAAATAAATTTGCTGAGTCTCCAGTTTTTTTTTTTTTTTTGTCACCTGAAAAATAGGACTAATGCTGTTTTTTTTACTATTGCATTGTAGTGGAATAATGTACAAGAATGTGTTTGGAAATTGTCCAACACCATACAAAGATCAGGGGTCACCTCTGACTACCAAGAACGAGAGTACCAGGTGGTATTTGTTCCCAAGCCATGGACACTGACAGATTCCACATTGGTTTTGCTGCTGTGCCTGGTTCTCCTGACTGGTGTCAGGCAGGATCGGTGTGCATCCCCTTTGCAGATTGTTCCAATCTTAAAGAGAAATTTCTAGAAAATCTTGAACCCAGTGGTGGGTGATACAGGCCATGTTTTGCCATATGATGGCTATAAAGTGGATTTGGTTCTAGTTTTGGCCTGGCCAGTTGCTAGCTGAGCTGCTCTGGACTTAGCTTTTAAGTTTTTCATAATAGTCATGATATTAATAATTGTATAATAGTAATAGTAATAACTATGATCATAACTTCTAACTGCGCAGTGTTCCTCATTGTGCCAAGCATTTTTACAAGAGTTAGCATGTTGTATTAAATGTAATTGCTGGGTACAGTGATGCATGCCTGTAATCCCAGTGGCTCTGAAGGCTGAGGAAGGAGGATTGCAAGTTCAAAGCCAGCCTCCGCAACTTAGTGAGACCCTGTCTCAAAATTAAAAATTAAACAGGCTGGGGATGTGGCTTAGTGGTTACGTGCTGCTGGATTTAATCCCTGATGCCACAAGAAACAAACAAATAAAAAACAAGTAATATAATTCTCCTGAGAACCTGACATGTTGGGTACTGTTATCATGTCAATGGTATAGGTTAAATCACTTGCTCAGATGCTGCATCTGGTAGATTTGAAAATAGGGAACAACTCCAAGTCTGAGTAACCTTGGATCCTGAGGTACATCCACCCAGGTTACCTCACTAGACTGTGGAGATAATTAAATGTGATCATGCCCGTGGAAAAAAACCTTTGTGTAAGAAAAAATATTTATTTATTTTAAAGTTAAGAGTAAGTAATTTCTTACAGAAAATTTGAAAACCACATAAAGAAATAAAACCTGCTTATTATCCTATAGCTTTTTATAAAAATATGTAACGTGAAAAGCCCAAGTCTCGCTCTCATACCCTCACCCCATCCCTCTGAGACGAACTATGCTATAGCTGCTCTGTTTGTATCTAAATGCTTCTCTTGGTAAAAGCACTTTAAAAAATAGAAAACTCTAGGATACAAACATGAGTCCTGTTTTACTGCTGTGAAACCAGCATAGTGACCTCATTCAAGTGGGATGTCCACTTTAGATGCTGTGCCTCATGTAGGCTGTGTGTCACGTTTGCAAGGCCATCTCTGTGCACGGGAGCCACTGTGGGGTGAGCAGTGGTCCCCAGCTGACCCTGGTGAAGGCAATGTGCTTGTGACCTATGCAGGAGTTTGGCTGCAGATCATGTCCCTTGGCCTCTTCCTTTCCTGGTCCTCCTAGCTCTAGTTCCTGGTCCTCCTCTTCCTCTTCTTTCTCTTTCTTTCTTTTTCTTTTTCTTTTTTTTAAAGAGAAAGGGGAGAGAGACAGAGAGAGAGAGAGAGAGAACCAATTTCATTTATTTTTTGATCTGGCCTTTGTTTCTCTGACGCTTAGTTGTGTATGTGGTGCTGAGGTTCTAATCTGGGTCCTTGTGCATGCCAGGCAAACGCTCCAACACTTGAGCCACTGCTCCTGTCCCCCTCCTCCTCTTCTTCTTCTTTTTTCTTTAAGGGGGGGGGAGAGACAGAATCAATTGTTTTTTATTGATTTTTTTCACATGGTTTTCGTTGCTCTGATGCTTAGTTTTATACATGGGTGCTGGGGTTTGAACCCGTGTACTCATGCATGCCGGCCAAGTGCCATAACCGCCGAGCCACCACTCCAGGCCCCCTCCTCTTCTTGATTATGTTTTTTGATTTCAGTGGAAAACATTCTATCATGAAAGTGACTGGTGGGGAGGGAAAAGAGCGGTGAGGAGGAGAGAGAAGGAGAAAGGAAGAGAGGAAATGAAACAGAACATAACAATATTCCTTGCTATCTTTAGGCCAACGGGACTCCTTTCCCCGATGGAATTAAGTGCTTGGGGCAGAATCTACCAGCACATTCAATAGCTTCAGCAGATGTTTTATTTCACCAAGGGGAATGCATGAGACCCACGAAGAAGCCATGCTGGAATCTGGAGTGAAGGTGGAAGACTGAGCTCACATTTATTCCCCCAGTTCCTAGAGACGACCACACCCAAGCTCCAGGCCTGGCACTCACTCTGGGCTTGTACCTGAAACATCCCAAGTGACAGTGGAGTAAAGAGCAGCAAAAGTGGCTTTCAAAAAAGAATTTGAATGGATCCTGTTGATGAGGAGGGGAGAACCACGAACACATACTTCCCCCATTGGGACCATTTTAATAGAAGATTAGAAAGCTGTTGAACAGAATTCAGAGCAGCCCCCTGGGTTTGCTGGGGCCTTAACTGCACCACCCAAACCTGGTCCAGGCACCCTCTGCTTGCCTAGAGAATGTGCTTTCTCCTTCAGAAGTAGAGTTTACCTAAATCAATACTGCATAGAGAAAACTGCAGCAATAGGATCCGCCACTTGATATGCATGTCCAACTCTTTTCTTGTAGATTGGCTGGATTTATAAGCGTGAGGTAGACCCCAGAAACTTTATCTGCTCTGATGGCCTCCTTGTGTGGCTTTTACAAAGCACATCTTTACCTCTTCATAACAGACTAAGTGTGGCTTTAAGCAAAATCTGGGGCCACCCTGTTCATTCGTTGTGGCTTTTACTGCGTGTTTTTCACACATGCAAGGAAAAATGTAGGACTGGTTCTACATAATACTGATAATAAAGTAAAAGTTCCATTGAGAGGGCTTAGTCACTCATGGCCTCAGAACCAAGAGAGGAAGCCTTTGAGTGGTTTATCAATGTCAGAAGAAGCCAGAGATCGAATTACAACTTAATAAGCACAGTTGGGTATGTTTTATTATTTATAACACATGCTTCATTTTTAACACTCCTTTGAATGCTATATCATTCTTCTGATGCGCCTCCTGTTCTGATCACCTCCCTTCCCAGCCTGTACTTAGAACACTGTGAACTACTGCTGTCAGGCGGTCTAGTGCACATCCACCCAAGATATCTGCTCTCACCTCAGCTTTTTTTTTTTTTTTTTTAAGAAGCCAAATCAAGATTTTCCCTGGGCATTCCAAAACTTTAATAAGTTGAAAAAAAGAATAACCTGCTTTTGTATTATTTTGTCAAAACAGAACTTGCACCCAATGAGGGAACTCAGACAGAAAAACTTGATTGATTCAACTAATATCTATTACTCTGTGCCCAGCATTGTGCTAGGCATTGGCAATACAGACATGGACCAGTTAGGGCTTACATTTTTGTTAGGGGGAGACAGACAATAACTAAGATAATTACAGATTGTAACTAATGCTACCACCAACAAAAATGGTAACACGGCGAGATAGAGATGAATGGCAGGGTTGGAGAAATTGCTGCTGTCCAGGGATGTGCTATACAAAGAAGGGACAATTCAGCATATTGGGGCAGATGCATCATTTTTCAAGTCACTAGCACTGAGATTCCCTTTGAAAACGCTTTGATCATCTCTAGCAGCTCATCATTATCATACTAACCATGAAGCAGGTTGTGTGAAGTTCATATGGAGAGTTTCCATGGGAGATGTATTAGTTTGCTAGAGTTGTCATAATAAAATGCCGCAGTCTGGGTGATATAAACAATAAGCATTTATGTTCTCAAATTTCTGGACACTGGGAAGTCTGCTATTAGGTGGTAGCAGGGTTGGTTTCTGGGAACTCTCTTCTTTGTTGGTAGTTTTCCTTTGTGTGAGCACATGTTTATGTACAGATTTTCTTTTCTTATATGGGCATCAGTCATGTTGGATTAGGGGTTACCCTAGTGACCTCATTTTAGTGTAATTAACTCTTTAAAGAACTTCTCTTCAAATAGTTACATTCTGAGGTACTGTGGTTAGTACTTCAGCATGAACTTTTGGAGAACAACAATTCAGCCTACAAGGAGAGAAAAAGAATGCCTTACCGTGGATTTTTGTACGGATGTGATTTGAGAAACATTATCTTATCATCTGGGCACCTTGCACTGTACTGTGCCATGTGCCTAAGGAAAACAACCAACAGATGACATGTGGGAACTTTTTTGCATTCTTCTGATACACTGGGTGCCAGTGGGTGGGTGGGTCTTGCACTGGTTGAGCCATTTCGGACCTTTAGAGTGGGCTAGAGATTCTTTTTTAATAATGTTTTACATGGATTGTCTCAAAATTGGGAGATGGACCTGACTATCAGTTCTGAAAAGGCACTGGAAGCATTCTCTAAATTGAATATATATATATATATATATATATATATATATATATATATATATATACATATATCCATCAAGCTAAATCATTAAAAAAACTAGTTTTAAAAAATTCTGTTGAGGGGCTGGAGCGGTGGCTCGGCGGTTACAGCACTTGCACAGCAAGTGTGAGTACACAGGTTCAAACCCCAGTACCCACGTACACAACAAAGTGTTAAAGCAACGAAACCCATTTGAAAAAACTCAATAAAAATTGATTATCTCAGCTTCTCTCTCTCTCTCACTGTCCTTCTCTCTTTAAAAAAAAAATTCTGTTGATACATTCATAATTTTGTACCATGGAAGGAAATCAATGTATTGAAAGCTATTTGCTCAGCACTCTGCTAAGGGGAAACTAGAAGCACCATAATTGATTTATTTTTTCTTTCACTCAACAAATATTTATTGAGTCTTTACCATGGGCTTCATTTACCATGTCTATTTCTGAAAACCTGGCTCAAGGTAATTCAAGTATGATCTGAGTTTATCCAATTTGTTCTCTGTGCTTCTCTCTTGGTGAAAACCCTCTGGAAGCCACTGTGCTAGGAGTACAGAGGCGGGAAGACTGAGGATACGGGCTTCTACATGCCTCATGGTTTTCCTGGAAGACACATCTTCCCCGAAGGAGGTAACAGACTTGTAGTCAGAATCCACACAGTGCTAAGGTGATGATGGGAATGGAGGAGCAGTGGCAAATATCTGGGAAAGGATCTAGAAAAAGGAAGACTCTGAAAAGGGGTACAAGCCCCTGAAGGGTTACTGGGCAGTACCTGTGAGTCTGTGTGTCCCCCTTAGCGGAACTGATTAATTACATGTGTCTCAGAAGAAGGGTGCAGGTCTTGGTCACAGAAGTACTCAGACCTGTGCAAACTGCCACAGTACCTGCCCGTAGCTTATTCAGGTGATACAGTGCCTCAATTGCTTGCCTATCCACCACCCAACCTTAGTCTGGAGCTCCAGAAATGGAGTCTCTGCAGTGTTTGATAATTACTTACTGAATGTGTGAATTAATTAGTTTGCAGTTACTTGGCAAGATTTTTTTTTTCAGAAATTGGAGTCATGATATCCTTTTATTTTGTTTTTTGTTTTTAGTTTGTTAAATATGGACTTACAATTAGGAGGGAATCATTATCAAACAATCAAGAACAAATGTATATTCACATAGCAAGCCTAGCGTGATGCTGTTCCATGTTTTCCCCCTTTGGGTTCTCCATGATTCTATGCTTCTCCCCATTAAACCCCCATGCTAAATGGACTTCTCATGGAAGTCAAAGGTTTCCCTCTGAGTTGTTTCCCCCATACTCTCTCCCTCCAGTCTCTTTGATATCCTTCCTGATCCCTCCCCACCTCCATGACCCCCTCCCTACTTCTCCAGGTATCCTTGGCAAGGTTCCCCCTGTTTGTGTAAAAATTCATACATGTTGAGGTTATTATTAGCTTAGCCATCTATCTTACTATATCCGATTGTATTCTAGCTTCCACAAATGAGAGAAAACATTCAGTACTTGAGTTTCCGCGTTAGGGATATTTCACTTAGCATAAATTTTTCCGTCTCCATCCATTTGGCTGCAAATGCCATAATATCATTTTCTCTAATAGCCGAATAGTGTTCCATTGTATATATGTACCAAAGCTTTTGAATCCACTTGTCGAGTGAGGGGCATCTGAGTTGGTTCCATAGTAAATAGTAATTTTTTTTCTAGAAATTGTAGTCATGATATCCTTTTAAATCATATTGAAAATGTATCACTAAATTCTAGTTCATAGTGATAGTTTCTAGAGAGGGCTCTAAGTTTCTTTGGATGCATGTGTGATAGAACTTGATTGATGAGAGGAGCTAAGGAAGCTGTCTTTCATGCATTTTCTAAATGGAAGGTTACCAAGAGAGCATGAGAAAGAGAATCGTTCTTCTCATACGTAGAATTTAACTCAGTGTTTGAAAAGAAAGGGCACCTTGGCCACATCATCAGGTATACCAAGATACTGCTTTCACACTCCCTGAGAGTGGCAGTGGTGTCAAGGGAGTAGGTCACCCCAATACAGCAGCTCAGACCTTGCAGAGATGGGCCCACAGAGTGCTGCAGTATCTTACTACATCCAAGGGCCAGAGTACCTTGATGTTCCTCTCTCTGATGTTGTGGGCTCAAATTGAAGTATGAGAATGTCATGAATTCAATGAAAGCTCCCTGAGAGTCAGGAAAATGTGCAAGAAGGACTTCTGCTCCCAGGGGATTTTAGTTGATACTTAGAAATTTGTTGCAAAGATGGTGTGACTACCTGAAACAAGAAAATGGGAATCATGTGGTAAAACAAATACCGATTCTGCAATGGATTATAACTAAACAAATGGGGAAACCAGTAATGATTATTATTTTTATTTTTTGCAGTGCCAAAGATGGAACCCAGGGCCTTGTACATGCTGGGCAAGTGCTGTAGCACTGGGCTACATCCCTAGCACCAATAATTATTTGTCTTGAAATGAATGATCTCTGGAGAAAAAAACAACAGAAGATAAAATAAGTACGATGAAAATGCATAAATATAAAATGCTTTTAAAGTGTCTTAAAATTGTTATGCTCCACAATAGAGGGTTAATTTAATTATGATACATTTTTAGTGATAGATTTCCTGGCAGCCATGAAGCATTATGTTTCAAAAGAATTTTAAAAGCTATGGAAAGTACTGTGCACAATAAGTTAAAAAGCAGGTGTTAAAGATACATATTGTAAAAAATCATATGTAGAAAAATGATTGAAGTCTTGGGCACCAAGATGGTAATGCTGGTAGTTTCATATGTGCCCGTATGTAGTATGGTAGGGGAACTGTGGTCAGTATTTTTGTTTCACTTCTGCTTTCTATTTTTTTTAGTACATATTAACTGCACAGGTTAGCGGGACTCAGTGTGAGATTGCTATGCATGCAAGCAGCATTTATCAGTTACACCCAACTGCTCTTCTTCCTTCCATTGTCTTTAAAAAGAATTTTAAATGATGAAAACTTTAATGACACCAAAAACTTTAGGAAAGCATGGAGTTGATACTTATGTCCCTATCAAAAAGATTAAACAGATGCTAATAATATGCCAACCTTGCTTCAGATCTCTCTTTAAAAACATGCCAAAATTACCGTAGGCAATAGCTTTGGTTCTTCCCCTCCAGCTCTTCCCACTTGCTTCTTTGCATAAGTAAACCTTGATTTTTCTGTTAGCATGTATTTTGCTTGAAATAAACATCACTCTGTGGTTCAGTGGCCAGTGGAATTAGAGCAGAAGTTGTGTGTACAACATATCGGACGAGTCCTCCAAGTGGGGGAAGGAATTGCTGCCCTCCTGCTCTTTTCTTCTTCAGGAAGGCTAAAGTAGGGATCTCCTGGAAGGAGCTGTGGTGGGCCACCAGGTAGAAGCTGTGTGAGAAGGCTGTACTGTATCTCACCGCAAAACTGGTGCAGATTCTATGTGATTTTTTCCCCCCAAAGGTGGGGTGTGACCATTAGGGAAGCTTTTACTTAAAATTGTGCAAGTAATAATCTGAACTGACATACACTTTTTTTCTTTTTAATTGGTTGAATGAATGAACATTTTTCTTGCTGGGGGAAAAAAAAAAGAAGAAGAAGCGTAAGGTGGTGCAGGCCTGTAATCCTAGCATCTCAAGAGACTGAATTAGGAGGACCTCAAGTTTCAGGCTTGCCTCAATGACTTAGTGAAACACTATCTCAAAAAACTAAAAAATAAAAATGAAAACAAACAAACAAACAAACAAACACATAAAAGGATTGAGGATGTGGCTCAGTGATAGAGTACCCTTGTTTCAATCCCCAGTACTGAAGGGAGAAAAATTTAACACATTAGTTGTTTCCGACTTATGCATTATGGTCAAACTAATATACTTGAGAAAAATATAAATATAAATACTTGCAAAATATAGCCTTACTGAATCCAGTCTTGTGTCTGAAGATTCTGTGCTGCCGCCATTGATTTCATCATCTGGCACACTGTGCTCCACACTACCCCTGTAAGTTGAGTTTACCTTCAGTACTGTGGTGCCCTAAACAAGCCAGGCAAGTTGGCTTTCAGAAATGTACAGACAAGGGCTGGAGCGGTGGCTCAGCGGTTTCGGCACTTGCCTGGCAAGCACGAGGACCCGGGTTCAAACCCCAGCACCACGTACACAACTAAGTGTTGGAGCAACTAAGGCCATGTGAAAACTAAATAAAGTTGTTTCTCTCTTTCTCTGTCTCTCTCACTGTCCCTCTCTCTTAAAAAAAAAAAAAAAAAAAAAAAAAAAAAAAAAAAAAAAAAAGAAATATACAGACAAAAAAAATGCAGTTTGAACAAAAACAAAAGCGCATGCAGATGCCTGGTGAATGCATTGCTGTTCTGTTTACCATTGAGCAAGATGAGCAGAATTATACCACGTGATGTTTTGGGCAGGGGAAAAAAATACCAGGGTGCGACCATTATGTGGTGGTGTCAGTCA
The DNA here is from genome assembly GCA_004027875.1 of Aplodontia rufa. Lineage (NCBI taxonomy): Eukaryota > Metazoa > Chordata > Mammalia > Rodentia > Aplodontiidae > Aplodontia > Aplodontia rufa. Next base: position 31,978 of record PVKS010000062.1, on the reverse strand, counting down.
CACAGCAAAATACTGTAGAAGAGCCCTGGTTTTTTGTTTTCTTGTTTCTAAAAACAAAAATACATTTAATTACATGCTGTCCATAATGGAAAAGGGAAAAAATTATTGAACAAACAAAAGGAAAGTCAAGCAGTAGGTTCATTAATGATAGAATTTGAAAGAATAAAAAGTGAATAATGTATCAATGATATTGATAAAAGGTATATTCCTATAATAAGGCTGCAATATCAATGAGTCTTTTGTTTCTTTTTCCTTTTAAAGAGAGATAGACAGAGATAGCTCTGAAGCTTTGTTGTGTATGTGGTGCTGAGTTTCGAACCCATATACTGGCGCATGCCAGCAAGCACCGAGCCACTGCTCCAGACCCTTAATGAGTCTTATTAAAATGTGCACTCCTTGGAGATAGAGATTATAACTAAAGTCCAACAGCAACAAGTGCATATAGCAGTCATTCAAACAAGTTTATTAAATAAAACGTGAGAAAGATGATAATCTTTTATTGCTAAGAGTCAATAATAATCACTTATTTTTTCTATGTGTTACAGGCATAAGGCAAGTTTTTTATATTTATTAACTACTTCAGATTTAATTGATAATGAAGATAACCCCATCATAAAATTATTTGACAAAAAATGGAGCAACAAAGTAATTGTGACAAAAGCCATTAAAATCTAAGGTAAATTTAAAAGCATACAATTACTAGAAGAAGTAATAAATCACTCATTGAAATACTATCAAATACTTAAGATATAAAGAAGGAGTTGAGGATTCAAAAAACCTGTAACAAGAATTAATAGATACCATTTTTTTCGTAGTACAAATAATAGTGCACATTTTAAATAAAATTGAATATATAAATATGCAAGTAAATACATGGTGTTTAGAGTGGTCTTGTTCATTCAATCAGAAAATGCAAGATCATGATGAGTTTTAGAGGCCTTCTTTTAGACATTTTGATATTGATAATCTGTTTTCCGACACATACGATGATGGCTAATGTTGAAGATTAAGACAATTTTATTTTATTATTTTTCTTGGTTTGAGCAACACACATTTATTTTCTCACAGTTCTGATTATGTGGTGATGATGATCATGTGGTGAATATTGTGGAAGAAACTTTCTTTAATGGCTTCAGAGTTGCTATACCAAACATATGCAGCTTACCTGTACTTTTATTTGACAAACAAATAAACTTCTAATGTATTTAAGTCACTATTATTTTAGATTTCTTGTCACTCGCAGATTAATTCACTTAATACACCATGAATCATTTTTGGATACCTTGTATTTTTACCATGCACATATATATCCTAAACAATATGTATATTGTAGATCAATGTTGTAACTAAATGCTATCATACTGTATATATCCTTTGGTAACTTGCTTTTAAAAAAAATACAGGATTTTTCCCCGCAATTTCATTGGAGTACTATAGTTGTACATAATTACAGGGTTTGTTGTTACATATTTGCATATGCACACACTATGATAATATCATTTGGCCAATATCACTTCCTAGAATTTTCACTCTGTCTCTATTCCTGCCACCCTGGGGTGCTTTTCTTCAACCATCTCCTTTTGATTTTCACAAGATATGTCCCCACCTTTCTTTTCCCTTTTTTCCTGTCTAGCTAGTGCATATGAGAGAAAACATACCACCTTTGATCTTCTAATTTGACTTATTTCGCTTGACACAATGGTCTCTAGTTTCACAAGATGTTTATTTGTTTGCTTATTTATTTATTACTCCCACCCTGGATGCTTTTAATGTTTATTTCGACTACCATGCACTATTCCACAATTTATGTCTATTCCTACTAAGGACCACATTGCTTTCACTCTTATTACAAAAAGTACTTCTCAAACATATTTGTACCCGTTTTGTGGTGTCAAAGTGTGTGAGTTTTTCTAGGGTAAATAGCTAGTGCTGGATTTTTGTTACAAGGTATGCATAATGTTTATTTTATTAGGTCTTGCCAAAGAGGTTGTTTCAAAATAAACTCTTTGTAGCAAGCATATGAGAGTTTTTATTTTTCTGCATCTTGAACACGATCTGATATTGTTGAGCTTTCAATTGTTGCCTATCTAATGAATAAAAGTGATGTTTTACTGTTATTTTCAATTTTTCTCAATGAAAATGTATTACCTTTATAATTAGGAAAGATAAATATTAAAACATCTCCCAGCTTGAATGTCAGGATGTGTATTAAATTGCTTCAGGGAGTCTAGACACGTCTCAAGGATCAGTGGGGAACCTTTCTCTTCCATATGGCTCCCTCTCCAAGCTCATAGAAGAATCATCTATTATGCTGGAACTCTGTACTGGACAATGTCTTTTGTTCTGCTTTAACACACTTTTTATGAGAGCTCCAAAATTGTGGTGCAGAAGCTAGCTGAATTGATGACCTATGACTTGGTGTTTCTGGGTATCCTGCTGCAAAACTGTCTTGTTCATTACTAATGCTTTCAAAATACTGTGAAATGGGGAAGTAGGTTTTGCCTTATTTCCTTACTCTTCCATAATGTCCTCCTTGATTCTCTCCCCTAGGTGAAGGTGTCCCTGCCTTCTGCATTCAGGGTCATTCTGTTCCTGTCTCCCTCCTGTCTCTCTACTAGTGGCTTTATCTTGAATCAAATCCTACAGACCAGGATCCTGAGCTCGGTTGGGAAATTATCATGCTTAATTTCTGTCTTGGGGTGACTGTGAAGGGTATTTGCACTGCAACTGGGAACTCTGGAAGACAGAACCGTCTTCAAGAAAGACTGGATTTCCTCGGTTGGAATTTAAGACGCCTTGACAAGCAAAAGAGGTGAATGTTTGGTGCTTACAGACTCCGCTCAAATGACTATCATGAAATTGACTAAAATGAATCAATTTGAGAATATTTGGCCTGGTGCTTAAAACATATGTGGGCTTGAAAGGAATAGGGAAGTCAAGTCTTCATAAGACCATATTTTACAAAGTCTATTTTTATTTCCAGATACTTAAGGTAAAATTCTGACATCGACAGAAAAAAGCACTGTTGTGCAAAGCCTTCTACCTGGACTTTCTTGTAGTCAGACAAGTGTATACATTGCAGAAACTTATAGGTGAGGACAATGGTTTAGGTGGGTACACTGCCCACAAAGTCCTTGCCAGAACGACTGGATCACATGGAGAGTAGGCAACTCGAGGGAAACCCAATGGCTTTCTGGAGGCATTTGAGGGTAAAAAGGAAATAGAAGACCAATTCTCAGAAGTAAGTAAAAGATTCAAGAGACAATGGGCCTGCTAATTTTGTAAAGTCTTTGTGGCTTGAATATTAAAAAAAATTACATAATTTGAAGGGAGACTGGACTGAGAAAGGGTTGATTAACGGGTGCCAAGTTACAGCTAGAAGTTCAGGTGCACTTTTGCACAATAAGGATGCAATAGATTATAACAATAATGCATGTGCATTTCAAAAATCTAGAAGAAAGATTTTTGAATTTTTTTTACCATAAAAATGATAAATGAGAAGATGGGTATGTTTAATCTAATTTAAACTTTATACATTGTATACATGTGTTGAAACATCATGTTACTCCATTAACAGATACAATTTTTAATGTATCAGTTACAAATAAATTTAATTTAAAAAATTATATATTTTAGAAACATTTATGTTTATTTAATGTTCTCTATCTTAGAATTATTCCATTGTTGAAATTATCATGATGCTAAATCTATGGATTTTTGTTTCTGCTGAATCCGTCAATAGCTGCTTATTTCCTGGTGTGTTCGATGTCTTTGGTTGCTGCTGCTTGTATAAGTTCCTATTCGTTTGAACTGAATCTTTAGAAATCTTGTGAATATAAACTGGTGATCCTTTCAGACAGGATTTGGGTTTGCTTTTTTTTTTTTGGAAGTGGGAGTAAAGTGCTACTGAGCTGAGATCTCTTCATTTTTTGGAAGATCCGTGGTCATGCACATTTCCCAAATTCTGCTCCCCAATCTTGCACCAGTCACAAGATTTAGCCCCCAAAGCCCTGCGCTAGTGTTACAATATACTTTCAGAGTCATTTTGGGAGGTTGGGAATTGAACCCTGGGCCTCGCACATGCTATGCAGGTGCTGTGCCATAGGCTACACAGCCTCCTACCCCACCCCAGGTTAAGCTCAGACTTTATGTTCCTATTGATCACTCCTCTGGCTTCAGTTTTGGCTTGGAATTCCTTTTCTACTCCATTTTGTTTCCCTTTTAAGATTTCTCTTATTTTCTCATGTTTTGTGGTGACTTATGTGGGATCAGGGCCAGTGTTACCCTAGTCCTATGTGTTTCCAAATTGATTCCCAGACCCTTTTCACTTATGGCCATAAGCACATTTTTTTTTTTTAAATTTTCACTTACTTTTTTGAGCATTTACTGTGTGTCAAGTTCTGTACTAGATGCAATAGGGAAATGGTCTTATTCACAAGAGCTTGGAATTGTGTGGGAAAACAGGACACATTTACCAGTAATTCTCCTAGAAGGCAGCCTGAGGTGTGTGCTAAAACAGAGCCACACCAGGATGCACGGTGAAGGCAAGGAGGGAAAGAGGGAGGGCTTCTCTCCTCCTGGGTAAAGCTGAGACTCCGAGGATCCAGCTCATGCATTGAATATGAGTTTCCATTTCATAATCGTCCAAGGGTGCGCAGCTGGGCAGAAGTTAAATCAAGTCTCTTTCATGTTAAGAGTGACTGATGTGAAGGGCACAGCTTACTGCAGAAATCTGAGGGAACATTCCAGACAGCCTATGCTGCTCTTCTATCACAAACCTCCACTTGTACTAGGAAATTATTTAGAAGGTGCATGACTGAGAAAAGGTGGAATGCATTGGGGTATTTCAGTTATTTCCCAGAAAGAAATAGCTAATGCGGTTTCTGCTATTAGAGGGAGCTTCTAAAGTCACTACTGTTTGTCGGCTGGTGTTTTCTATCATACCCTTATTTTAAGAGAGCTGTAACATGACTATGAAAATCCCTCTGGGTGGAAACTTGGCATACCAGAGCCTTCCCTTTGAATAATGCCTCTTTACCCCCCAAAACACAGACATCAGCCAATGTTTTGAAAATCAGAAGACAACAAAGCTCTTAGTATTGGACATACATGGATTCTTTCTATAGATGTTTGTATTCGGTACTTCATGAAAGAAATATATATAAATGTGTGTATGTATATACGTGTGTGTATATATATACATATATGTATATATATATATATAGAGAGAGAGAGAATCAAATCTATTTGTCTATTTAACATAAAAATTCCCATTTTAGTTGAGTCTTCATGCAATATGCCAAAAATTACAATACCAAAGCTATATAATGTTTGCTAAAGGAGAGAGTGTATTTATTTTTTGAATAACAGATGTGGTTGTAAGACACCAGCTGGCTGAAGTATAATCCAATAGATGCAACTAGCACTGAAGCAGGAAGCAGCTTGCTATTTCTATTGGGTTAGATGAGTGCCACTAAAACACTGAATTGTATTGTCAAAACTCCAGTGATAATGAGATATCAATATCTGCAGTACTGTTATAATTTAGATCTTAAATATTCCCCAAGGCCTGGTGCTGAAGGCTTCCCCCCCCAGCCTGTGGTGCTGCTGGGAGGCGAGGTCTATGGGAGGAAGTTAGGTTATTGGGAGGGGGTGTCCTTGGAGGGTTCGCTGGGACATCAGCCCCTTTATCTCTCTCTCTGCTTCCTGGTTGCCATGAGGTGGGCAGCCTCTTCTCTCCTGTGCTCCCTGCCTTATCATTCATCTGAAAACAGTGAACCTAAGTGATCACAGACTAGATCCATGAGCCAAGATAAACCTTTCCTTTTTGAAACTGTTTTTCTTTGGTTTGTTATTACAATGATGGAAAATTGACCAACTCAAATGCTAATATACATATATTACTAATACATATATGTTATTAATATATATTACATATATATATATGCACACACATGTATACATGTTTACCTCATACTAAGGACAAAAAAGGAGACACTGAAGGACAGAAAAGGCTATTTCATTCAATGGACAATCACATGTAGCATATAGCACTTGGAAGAGGAAGCTGAAACTCTTCTCTTTTGGTAGCTTCAGGTCTTGCTTCTTTTCTTGAAGAGCTTAGCATAATTCTAGTGGGTAAAGATACACACAACCTGGATGTGAATAAATGATGTCTGGTGGAAGCTAAACAGAGAGAAAGTCATCTGATCTACCACTGAAGGAAGTGCTACTCTATTATATATATAGTGAGGTGGTGTATGTATCTGCAAAGTGGTCATTTTCTGAGAAGTGTTAAGGATAAAACTAATTGTAGGCAATTAAATTTTACTTATTAGCTTTATTTTTTTTTTAAAGAGAGAGGGACAGTGAGAGAGAGAGAGAGAGAGAGAGAGAGACATAGAGAACCAATTTTTATTGAGTTTTCCACATGGCTTTCATTGCTCTGACACTTATTAGTGTACGTGGGTGCTGGGGTTTGAACCCATGTACTTGCTCATGCCCGGCAAGCTCTATAACCGCCGAACCACCGCTCCAGCCCCTCCTTATTAGCTTTAAAGTCAAACTGTGGAGTAAGATGTGACTATGTGTGGCTATGTTAATAGCAATTATAGGGGGCCTGGAGCAGTGGCGCGGCAGTTATGGTACTTGTCTGGCACGCACAAGTATGTGAGTTCAAACCCCAGCACTACGTACACAACAAGGTGTCAGAGGAATGAAAGTCACATGAAAAACTAAATAAAAATTGCTTCTCTCTTTCTCTCTCTCTCTCACTGTCCCCTCTTTCTTTTTTTTTTCTTTCTTTTCTTTTTAAGTAGCAATTACTGGGGCTGAAGTTGTGGCTTAGTGGTTATGGCTCTTGCCTGACGTGTGAGTATGCAGGCTTGAACCCCAGTACCATGTACACAACAGAGTGTCAGAGCAATGAAACCCACATGAAAAACTAAATAAAATTGATTTTCTCTTAATCTTTCTCTCTCACTGTCCCTCTCTCCCTTTAAAAAAATAATAAAAAATAGCAATTATAATGCAAGAAAATGCTCTCACCCTTTAAAGTTATGGAGGTGAGAAGGAAATTATAGAAACGGAGAGCAGAGCAGGGGCTAAGGAGGTGGTGGGAAGAGGAAGGAAAGTGGATGTGTTAGTGTAACAGCAACACGAAGGGTTCTTGTGGGGATGGAACTGTTTTATGTCTTTACTGTACCGATGTCAATATTCTGCTTGTGACATCATGCTATGGATTGTGCAGTTATTATCACCAGGGGAGGTACACAGGATTTCTCTGTATTATTTCTTACAATTTCGGGTGAATGACTATATCAATATAAATAGCTTAATTAAAATATGTATAATCGTTTCTTTTTTTGAACAATATATACAATAAACTGCAAAACTGGTAACAATGTGGCATCTAATGGAACGAAGATTAGTAAACTACAGACCACAGAGCACGTCTGGCCCATTACCTATTTGTAAATTAACCTTTTATTATAATATGACTACTCATTAATTTGTCTATTTTCTATGGCTACTTTTGGTCCACAGTGGTAAAACCGAGTATGTAGGTGCATTGGAGACTACGTCTGACAAAGCCTAAAATATTTACTATCTTTCCCTTAATAGAAAGGAAACGTGCTGATATAAAATGTGAGCTCTGCAAGGATAAGTACCTCGTCAGTTTGCTTATCAGCATTTCTTGGCACATTGCCTAGCATATTGTAGGTGCAAAATAATGGTTTGCTGAATTATTGAAGCAATGTATTAAGGAAATGTGAATTTGTTATGGAGAGAGCAAAACCATTTGCAATCATGATCTTGGGGTTATAATTACACATCTTCCGAAGGACATGGCACTACAGCCTGAAGATGCCTGCTTTGTAGAAGGATAAAGGCAGAGGACGGGCAATCTCACATAACTCTATAGAATCCACATGCGATCCAGGAAAGGAAAAGGTCTATATAGGCATGAACTCACCGCGTATAGAGTCAGATGTAATTGTGATTCACTTTTAGTTGTGTGCCATGTTTCCTTCTAGGTGTGTAACGCATAGCAATAGTTGAGTCGTTGAGGTATGCTCACAGTTAAGTCACTAAAACTGATGAGTTTGATTAGAAGCTTTATATTTATTAATGGGGAAGGTTCCTATTGTCTTATTGGACTGACATCTGACTTTGTTCAAGAGAATTATTAGAAACAAAGGAAGAACACTTAAGTCAGCCAGAGTTTTAGAATTTTTATAATTCCTGGGAAAGTTTCAATGTAAATGGATTCTTTAGCAAATATTCTGCAAGATGAAAATGTCTCCTGCTAACATGAAGAATAAACTTCTAAACTGTTATCTAAGTTTTGGCTTTGTCCAAGAAGGGATAATTTGATCATACTTTAGTCTCAGTAGTAATTCCCAGGAAATATAGTTGGTATTGGGAAGATGAGAAGAGGAAATAATAAAACACAGAGTTTGGAGCCAGACAAAACTGGATTTGAATCTCTGGGCCTGGAATAACTTCATTATCTGTACTACGGCTCATCTGTATTGGAGAAAATTACTCTGGTCTCATAAGCTTGTTCTCAGGATTAAATCAGGATGGAGCATCCTTGGAATGTGGTATATACTCGTAGATACTCTTCAACTGTTAGGGGCTTTTCTTTGAGCCAAAAGACAAAAGAAATAAAGCTAAGAGGAAGGAGAACCTTCTAGGGACCTGCAGAAAGGAATAGCTTCCCCCGAGTGACAATATCTCCTGTTGCCCTGAGGGATATTATGACTTCATTGTTGGTATTGTGTCCAGGCATTATCCTACAATCTATCTAAATGAAGGGCCTGCGTGATATTTTGGGAAGATCATTTATTTGGTGGAAAGTTGCCTGAATAAAATAAACAAAACCCACTCATTGGTGGGGTACATTCTAATAAAACTCCCATTTGCAGGTGCGGGTATGACATAAAGTCTGCTGTCTTTGCTAAAATCAATTCATTTAGTTACTTCTTGTGTCCCCCCACCCCTCCAACACACGCTTCTATTTTTGGCATTCTGTCTCCACTTTCAGGCAAATGGTTGCCCAATTTGTTTTATAACAATATTTGTATTTTTTAAACTCTCTTTGTTACACTGACTCTTTCTTGCAGTTGAAGTCTTTTTCTGTTATCAAGCTAAACACTAAGTAATAAGAAACAATATTTTCCAAGAGGCAGTGTTTTATGCTTTGCAACGCTGAGGGTTTGACCTTGAGTTAGCTCCTGCGGCAACACTGCTGTTGCTGTTGGTTTTACAGACTGCCTGTCAATGACTGTGGCCATTTTACAAATTCAGCATGGAGCGAAATTATGATGGAGCACGTTTACTGTGGACGGCAATTTATTATTATACTAAAGCATGTTTAAGGAGAAAATGTGACAAGAAGAAAGGTACTGTGACTAGCTGGGGATTATTACCTTACCTAAACTAGGGAGAAATAAAAAGGCAAGTTGCAGGCTGGGGACCATGTTGGCTCTGGATAAACAGCTCATCTAAGCACACGCGCTTGCCCTGTGATGAAGCACCATAGCAGCTGCCAGGCAAGGCCAGAGTGCTGCATACATCAGTTCTGCATTTTGGGGAAATCTTTTAAAAATCATTAAATACGGTCAGTAGTTTTTCCTGCATCTTCTGTAGCCTATTTATCGTTTTTGTCATTTCAGCGGCCAAAAGCCATGTTGCTAGAAAAATAATCCGCCACAGAGCTCTTGTTTTCTCCTCCCCAAATAGCTATTAGTTTTACTCCAAATCATTTTATTCACTTTACAAATGTTGAATGTTATAGGAAGAAACAGAACTGAGTGATGGTGTATTTCCAGCTGGTATGTTAATCCGACACTGTTTATTCAACAACAACATTAAGACTATGAAAACATCATCACTAGTCTTCTCTAAAAAGCTCTTGCAAATAATAGCGCTTATATAAAACTTAAGGTCTGAATGTTTCTTGTTTACGAATAACATAGTATTAGCATATTAAAATCATTACTAACCAGTGCTGGGGTGTGTGTTCGGAAGCCTGTCAATGTGCTAATGGTAGTAGTCTTGGAAACTCCACATCTGCCACAGGATTAATTACTCACATAAAACATTATCATTTCCCCACATCTCTTATGAGAAGGAGTACTGCTAGAGTGATTAATGGCTCCAAATGATGTACAAAGGAATAAACAGGAATTTTACCCAGTGGATTGAGGATCTGTTCTTGATTCACATTAGAACAAGCTGAAGGACCTTAGTGGTGTAACATTTATTTCTTGAGGTTCATTCAGCAATTACAAAGAATTGTCTGCCACAAACACAGGGAAACTTGCTGTTTAAGTGGCTAATCCTGTCTTCCCCCAGAGGAATTATGGAGGAAGAGATGAGGGTGGAGACAAAGGTAGATCAGCGTGAACAGGTCACGAGGGCAGGTGAACTAGCTATGTCTGGTGAAGACTTTTCTAGGTCCTCCTGCTCCGTGTTTCAGGTTCCCATAAGGTCAGCTCAGAGGTGATTCCCAGGGCCTGTGCTGGCTTCTGTCCCTCTCACTGCTACACTTTCTGATAGATGGCAAGCTGAGGCAGATGCAATTTTGAGACAAAGAAAAGTGAAAACATTCGAAAGACAATTTATTGCTTGCAATTAAAACTAGGGGATTATAGTTCAAAGGTGAGAATCCACTTCACAATTAAGGCTGGCAAAAGACTTAAAGAAGCTATTACTTGACAATTACTGCAAGCAGCAATAGAAGGTGATCTATTGGTTGCATTCCTGAGCACCCTTCGTGTTGTCCATCATGACCAGCAAGTGCTTCTGTCAATTCCAGAATCACCTCTGGAATATAAGGAATTGGCCAGCTGTTTTTGTTTCATCCTTATTTCAGATAAAAAAGAGACTGATTTTCCAAACAAACCCAATCCTTGGATTTAAAAGCTTAATCTCATTTCATCATTTCCATATCCCCCTCTTTTTTTTTTTTTTTTTTTGAGAGACTATTTTTTTTTGTGAGATAGATTCCCCTAGTTTGGACTGGGGAGATTAAAGTTCTAGTAAATACCAAAGAAGCCAAGACATTTTTTAGCCTGTCAGAATTATTATAATTAGAGACAGAATTTTAATGAAGTTAGTGGTAATTTAAATCGATCAGCTGGATATCAGATGATGAGTTGCTTGGAACTGGCAAATCTAATAAAATATCTACTTGCTGGGCAGACTCACCTTTCAGTAAACAAAAATAAAACCTACCACCTGGCTGCCCAAATGTGTGAGCCCACAAACCTGTGGAAATACATTTCTGCAGGAGATAAAGCTTAGCATTGTGGGTTTTTCAGGGAGAACATTGGAGAAGCTTCCTGTTGGGGTTTTCCCCCGTTTGAACCCCCAATAATTTCTGCTGCATTGATAAAGCATTTAAATACTTTTTTGTTCATGGAAAATCTTGGGTGAGCCCACTAGAAGCTTAAATTGCATCCTTCCAGTCTCCACATTTTTCTCAGTTGGATGTTCCCTTTCATTAGATAACGTCTGGTCATAGCTCACAGGAACTCTGATTTTCCAAGACATTATATAAGCCTGAACAAAAACATCTTGGACCTAAGGATGGAGGTAATGGGGAGAGGAGAGTGACAGAGGAGAGAAGGTTAGTCAAAGAAAGAATATGTATGGTTGGGAAATTATGAATTCAATGTGATTCAAAGTTTGGGCTGCTCCTAAGGGCTGTGTTAAAACCTGAATTTTGTGGTTAAAACTCTTGGCATTTTATAGAATTTACGAGACCAGTTGGTGTTGAATTCTTCAGGAACTTTGTCTCAAAAATGGTTTAGGTTGGAGCTCTGGAGGGGGCAGGGTGACCAGGAATTGGAGAAAATGCTCCCCTGACCCCACTGTCCACCCAAAATCACACTGATGACCTTTGAGCATGGCAATGCTGTTGCTCAAGCCATTGGCATCCGTCTTATTCTGTGTTCTTTGACATGAGAAATCTGAATCCCAGGTGATTTACTGTCACCCACTGTGGTCCTTAAGGCTTTGGAAGCCATAGATCTAGTTACTTAACGTAATTTCTCAAGCCTTGAATAAAAATATAAAAAAGTTGCAGGAACTGTGGCTCCCCTTTCACTGTCTCCTTTGTAATTCCAGTTATAGGGCTTATTATAAGAAGTAAGAATCCTCTGGAGTTTACATCTTCTATCACACGCTGCTACTGCTTCAAAATCCCTGTATATATTTTTTACCAGAAGTGCTAAGCCTTTGAGAGAAGCAGGTCAGAGGATGGAGAGTCTGGCTGGAAATCATTTACTATCGATGGTCACTCGGCTCAAGATTGTATCGCTGAAATGACTTAGGAAGAAAAATCAATAACACTCACACATTGTGCAGTCCTCTTACAGGATCATCTGTTTTACCTCACAAGCACATTCCTCATTCCAGATTATTCTTTTGAAATAAAAGAAGAAAAAAAGTGGCAATCTAAATCAGAGCTCATTTTCTCTTATGCCCTTATTGTTATTTCAAGTTATCGTTCCTTGGGTGGGTGGGAGAGATGAAAAACCAAGTTTCCTGGAGAAAGAGATAGGAGCCACTACAACTAAGATGGAAGGGTAATGTGGGTGTGTTTGTGTTATGGTTTCCAATTCTCATATTTTGAGTAGGAAAAAAACCACCTGGTGTATATCTAATATCTCAATTTCAAAATTGTTGGACAAAGGAGAAATGGTTTTATCCTTTAAAATGGCTTTTTGTGAGTGGAAAATTGACTTTACACACATATACACATGCATATGCACACACACACACACACACACAAAGAGTCACACCCAGGACATATATGCATCCCCGTTGCTCCTATTCCTAGTTAAACAATCATACTTCCATCATTCCTCTAATTTTAATTCTTATGTTTTCATCCTAGCATGATTCCAGAACAAATTCTAGAACAGGGATCTGATGAAATTACACAGGTCTTTTCCACTCTGGGAAAGGAGAAACATAGTTTTCTGAAGTGAGCAATTGAAACCCACCTGGAACATATACACACAGAAAGCTGGTTGGAATCAGGTGGACCAGATTCCTCCAGTTGCTCAAAAGGAAAAGCCTTGAATGACCTAACCTTGCCCTTGGCTTGGAGCTCTCCTTGGTGCTGAGAGAACATCATAGGAATGTTCCTCACATGGGGAACCTGAGTGTGCCCCATGGGTTGTCCTGGAATATTAATTCTCACAGTGGGTTGTGTATCATGGAGGCGTGGGAGATGTTTTTACAAGGACAAGGAACAGTATCAAATAAGTTTGAATTCACAGTGAGAATGTTATTCCTTAGAGGAAGTCCTCATTTCACCATCTGTATTCATGTGACCTTTAGAATTTGGATGATTCCATCTCCTTTGCTTTCCTCCTCCTTGTTTTCTTTCTTTAATCATTTTTAATGAGATAAAAGATCTAAGTATGTTTATTCTTTTATCTGGATTTTAAACTGCATCTCTAATTGCTTGCTTTGGAGAGTTTCAGCTCTGGCTTTCATTTGAGAGACTTAATGCACATCCTACTAAAAAGCATAACAGGGTGAATCCATTCTATTGGCTTGCTCTACCAGGCATTAGCTTCAGTTGAATCAGTCAGATCAGTAACACCACTCACAGAGTTCGGGTTAACTTTGATTTTCTTAATTGAACTTTAACTACTATTTATCATACCTAAAATGTACAATCCTTTTTTCAATTGATAGCAGAAATGCAACATGCCAGTTGTTATGGTCTGGATACTAAATGTCCCCTAAAAACTCATGTGTGAAACAATGCAAGAAGGCTTAGAGGAGAAATCCTTAGGTTATAAGACCCTAGACCTGATCAGGGAATTAGTCCTTTGATAGGGATTCACTGAGTGGTAACTGAAGGCAGGTAGCTATGGCTGAAGGAGGTGGATTACTGGGACCATGCCTTTGGAGTGTGTATTTTGTATCTAGCGAGTGAAATCTCTCTCTTTGCTTCCTGATCGCAATACCCTGAGCTACTTTCCTCCACCACCCTCTTCTGCCATGATGTTCTGTCTCACCTCAAGCTCCAAGGAATGCAACGTGCCTTCTATGGACTGAGACCTCTGAAACTGTGAACCTCAAAATAAATTCTTCCTCCTTTGTGTTGTTCTTCTTGTAAGTTCTGTTAATCACAGTAGCAAAAAAAAGGAAAAAAAGTTGACAAAAAACATCAGTGAAAGTCGTGCTTTCCGATACCCTTTCTGTCCTAGAAACAATGACAATGTTGTGCAATGAAAGCCCAATAGTCTCTTCTATTATGATGCAGATTTATTTAAAGTGAATTAGCTGAAACACAATTCATCAATAGAGAATAATGTCAATATAATGCAGAAGTCAGGTTGATTTGCGCAGGATTTTCCCTGGCACATTAATGTTCTGAAGTAGCTAGAAACAAGAGTCCTCATATTTAAAGAGAAACATTTGGTCATATAGAAAGACCTTGAGGCAAAAGTTGGAAGTCCTGCAGAGCTGGCCTCCTTCAGAGCTAGTAATGGTTGGTAATGTGACTTCACAAACTACTAGTTTTCAATGCGCCAAGCTTTCTGGGGAAGATGAGAATGCAAATGTTAACATTAAAATGTTATTTGCTCCTGTATTCAAACCAAAGATCTGTTTTTCAGTTTTGATGAAAGTGCTGCTTACATCATTAAGGAGGAAGTTCAGGCTTTGGGTGTAAGACTGTGAAAGATTAACTGCTTATGATGCTAGAAGCTAATGCCTGTGGAAAGCCAACCATGCTCATGTATTTGTGAGAGTTGTTTTGGTTAAGGCTTTAGTGACAAAGTTCCATAAGTTTTGTCTCAATCCCCCAACACTATTTACCTCCAAAGCTCTCTTATTTTTAGCATGTAGTTTTAAAGTATGTAAGGCTTTTGGGTATGTACACATGGACTTACAGAAGAAATAATTGTACAACAACTTGAATAGTTCAGGTTAGATATTATCTTGGATATAGATATCAGTCTGTCACCAGTACAGTTAAAGCAACTCAAGATAGAATTGCATAGAAGGCACAAGAGGAACTTAAAGTCCAGAGACCTCTAGAATTCAAGGTTTTTCCATAAAGGCAGCTGGGTACTTGAATCAATGTTTCATTTTTTTTCTCATTGACTAGCAGCGGCCTCTGTACTATTCTTCCTATCCTGTGGGAAAGATATGGTATTGGCTAGTTGAAGAGAGCCTTTGGTTCTCATTTTGCTTTCTTTTGCATTTTGAGATCCAAATAATCTCTCTTTCAGGTGTTGTGGCTACTGCACTGCCGATGCTGCCAGGTTTGTATCTGGACACACTGGAGGAGCTAATGTTAGAATTGTGTCAAATGTGGAAAGTGGTGTGTGCCTCTCTATACTTTTTATTAAATTTGCATATTTTGAATTCTTTAATAATATGAAGAGAACAATATTGTAATTCCAATTTGCACTAATAAGTAGTGTGACATTGGCTAGATCTCTTTATCCCTGGAGTTAGCTTCCCAGAAACTGAAAATTAAGCAGTTTTTCAACCCCAACATTCTTTCCTATGAACCTATTTGGGCAGTTGCTCTTCCCCTTTCTGTGAAGCACTTGACAGTTCCCTGCCCCTTTCTGTGAAGTTCAGAATAACCAAAATACCCACAGTTCTTCTACTGTGTTTGGCATCACTGGACCTGCCAGTAATTGGTGTCCTCTCTAAAGAAGGCAACTATGCCCGGAAAGGAGTGTGGACTGAAAACAGCCATGCCGTTCTACATGAGCGGACCAATCAGTCCTGTCACGTGAGTGGCTCACACTTCAGACCTTCAGGGTTGGTAGAAGCAGAAATAGATGAACCAATCACCCAGCTACAGGGAGAGTCGGCCACTCCCAGAGAGCAGCAGGTCAGCTGCCAAGAGGACAAGATAGTTCGATAGCTACTTTTGATGGCATTGTATCTGAATGATATTTTGGTTTCTGTGAGAATTGGCTGGGTTGAACTGGGTTGATTTCTTGTACTACATCTTTCCTGTGAATTTGTCTACAAGATCTGGTTCAGGGATTTAGGAAGGAGCAGGGTCTGGGGAAATTTTTGCCCAGTTGCATCCAGGTATAGGTGCCACAACTTCTTTTTTCCAATCACCTGCTCCCCATGTGATATCCAGAATCCTGTCCTTTGAAAGTTCATGGGTATCCAAGGTTATCGAAACTGGAGTTGAATTATTGGAATGGACAAAATCTGGGCCATATTGGCATTTTTTTCTCTCCCAGAGATGTGTTCTCCCAGAGCCTTCTCAACAATATGGTGGAAAGGAAGGGGGCCCAGCTGTTTGGAGCAGGGTTGGTGGGTTGGGGGGACTGGACAGTCTTCAGAAGCTGATCAGTTCCCAGGGGCTGCAAGGTGCTGAAGATAAAGGATGCTATGATTCAGATGGTGTCCCTCAAAAGTTCCAGAGGTAGAGGTTGGATCCCCAAGCTAGTGGTATTGGGAGATGCCGTGGATCTTTAAGAGGTGGAATCTAGAGGAAGGTCCTTGGGTCATTTGGGGTGTGCCCTTGAAGAGGATGGTGGAATCTCAGTCAGTCTTCTCTCTGTGTACTCTTGGCTTGAGATGTACGTACTCTGATTCTCACTCCTGTCATGATGGACTGCCCTCACCAGAGGCCCAAAGTAATGGGGCCACTGGATCTGGGGCTTGAACTTCCAGCACTGTGAACTAAAATCTTTACTGCATATGTCATCTGTGTCATGTGCTTTGTTACAGTAATGCAAAGCTCACTGATACAAAGGATGTTGAAGGAGGAGAAGTCAGGCAGCCCAGGGATCTTAATGTCACTACTACCTCAAGGTCTGTTTTAGTCAGGTTTTTTTTTGCTGCTATGAACAAAACACCTGATGAACAATTATAGAAGGATAAGTTTATTTTAGGGCTCATGGTTTTGGAGGTCTCAGTCTAAGGACAGAAGATTCCTTTCTTTGGGCTTGTGGTGAGGCAGAACATCATGGTGGAAGAGTGTGGTGGAGGGAAGTGGCTGAATAATATCACATCAGGAAGAAGGAGAAGGGGAAGGAGTAGAAGGAAGAGGAAGAGGAACAGGAGGAGGAGGAGGATTAAGAGGAGAAGAAAAAGAAGAAGAAGAAGAAGAAGAAGAGAGAGAGAGAGAGAGAGAGAGCCCTTATTACCAGGAAAAATACAAATCCCAAAAGCACTGTGGAGTACACGTGGAGAAGTGGGTGGTTACCCTTACTCCTCTTCCTTTTAATTTATTCTGAATCTGGCCTATTATGCTTAAAGTCATAAAATATTGACACCCTACTGAGTCAGACTCCATTTTTTATTAAATTAACGAATTAATTAGTTTATTTATTTATTTTTCAACACATCTCAAGACCGTCTGGAAGAAGTGACCTATGCATGTCTCTTTCGTGCATCTTGAAAGAGTCCAGCATGCATTCTTTGAGTCTTAATAGAGCAAAACATTTCGAAGCCTCAGTTAGTGGACCATCTATTTCTGGTAATATGATAAGTTATAGTTGATCTAAGTTACTTGGAAGTCCTTTGAAGTCTGTTAAGATATAACCTGTAAAACTGAAATGGAGGAAGATAAATAGAGACCATTAAAATCTTAAGATATTAATCAAATACTGCCTTGGATGCTGGGTTTCCATCCTGGAGAGATCTAAGTCTAGTGATTTATTCAAGTAGCCAAATCAAAGAAATAACTTTTAGAAATGAGCAAAATCAACAGGATAGAATCTCTGATCTGAAGCATGGAATCTACTGCATGTGTGTTAAAACACCCACTAAGCTTTCTCTTGAATATTGTCAATTATAGGTGAAGTTTCTAATGAAGATGAACAATTGTAATCAAATGGAACTAGCTAGGGAGGACCTCAAGGCCAGGGGCTGTATTTACCAAAGAGGCTTTTAAAAACAACAAAAATATTTAATGGTGAAATCTTCTAGTTTTTGAGAAGTGTAATTATGTATCACTCCTTTTGTAAATAGTTGCCAGGAAATACACATCTTTCTTTTCTGCAATTTGAGTCAATTAAATGTTTAGTACAATGAACAGTAATAAGCATGTGTCAGAACACAATGCACAATCAGTTGCTGCCCTCTCCCTGCACAGTGCCCCAGTTTGCACAGTAATGGTTTATGGGATTCTGCCTTGCCAGGAAGGCAGAGGTTTTATGGAGGTTTCTATGCTGAGGACAAAAAGGACAAGGAAAAAAGTCTTTTGCATTCCATAGTTACCAGATAAACATTCAAAGAGGTAGGAGGTGCTGCTCAAATGAAAAGTGTCTCAAAGTATAGAAAGTCTTGCTTGTGATTCAATCAGCCATCATAATTAAAATTTGCACCAAACTTCTCTAACAACTTTGATGATATATTAAATTTATATTGATTAACATCTTTATTTAAATATTTTCCTTTAAGAAGTGAATATTGATTGGGTTGGGGGTATAACTCAATGGTAGAGCATTTGTCCAGCTTGTGCTAAGCCCTAGGTTCAATAGCCAGTACTACAATAAATAAATAAAGAAATGAATATCCATAATCATATTATACCATGTGCTTACATAGCCAGTTGTCTGATTCTATAAGTATGGAGCCATAACTCGTTCATCTTTGAATCCCCCACAGTGCCTCACCCACGAGGGATCAACAAATATTTGCTGAACTGAAAACAGTTTTACTAATCCCCACAGAATCTCTGCTTTGTCTCACCAAAATTCTATAATGAATTTAATTTTTTTATCCAGTATTTATTGAACAGCTACTACATGCTGGGTCAAGGACTATGTAACGTGATGATTGGGCTAGACATGGCACATCTTTTGGAGCTAAAATTCATGCAAAGGAGGCAGGCAGGTAGCACCTCTCCACCCCCCAGGTCCAGAAAAACTATATCCCCAGATAGACGCATTGTGCTATAGGAGACTCTATTCTAGCACTGAGCAAGAAGTCCTAAGGTCAATGGGACAATTCCCATCTAAAGCGCACTGCTCCTATCTCTGCAGGTGTTCAGGATGGGAATTTCCATTTCAATCATTCCAGCATCTTCCCAGGCACCCATTGGCCTCTTCCTAAACACAGCTTTCTGGAGCAGACACTGGCACCTGCCAGCTCTGCCAGGTCCACGGACTGACTGGAGACAGTGGGCTAGCAAGGGGTTATGGCTGGGTGTGGTGGTGCACACCTGTAATCCCAGGGACTCGGGAGGCTGAAGTAGGAAGATCACAAATTCAAGGCTAGTTTCAGCAATTTAGCAAGGCTGTAAGGAATTTAGTGAGATCCTTTATCAAAATAAAATATAAAAGGAACTGTTGGATGTGGTTCAGTGTATGTACCCTGGGTTCAATGCCCAGTATAAATAAATAGATAAATAAGTAAATAAAAGTAAAAGGGCCATGGATGTAGCTCCTGGTCCCATATCTTAGAAATGGGTCTTCACACTTCAATCGATAATGGAGGAGTCTTTGGGTATTAACTTGATTGCTCAGATAAAACTTAGAGGAAATAATTTGTAAGGTAAATACTGAGAAATGAGGAGGAAGAGTATTAAAGGGGTAGGAGATAGCTAGGTAACCGGAAAGAGTGTGGCTTATCAAAAGAGCTGAGTACTCATTATGGCTGAATCAGAGTGTGCATGTGTCTGTGTGTGTGTGTGTGTGAGTGTGTGTGTGTGAGTGTGTATGTGTAGGGAGAGGCTGAGCTGAGGTGGGGAGGGATGACATGCAAAAAATAGGGGAGTGAAGTTGGGAAGATTGGTTGGGTCTGGACCATAAAAAATCTTGCTGGCCAGAGTTAGGAGTTTATCCCACGGGCAATCACTGAGAAAGCAATAATGAGTTTTATTCAGGGAGCAGGTAACAAGATTCTATCTACATTTTCAAAGTCTATCTCTTTGAACTTGTGGAGAATGGACCAGAAATGATGGTTCCTTAGGTTAAGTATGAGACACAGTCAAGGAGAGAAGAGATAGAGAGGCAAGATTTGATAGAATTTTGTGATGGATTGGGAGGTACTGTACGTGGAGACAAGGCGTCAAGGATGATTTGAGTTTTCAGGATTGAGCAGCTATGATATTGGTGATGACATTTACTATGCTGTGAGGAGCAGGAGCAGGGGTCATTGAGGGTAGCCCGGGTCACTCCCCTGCAGACAGCCCCAGATATCATTTTTCAGCTCTGAGCGTGCTTACGCTGCTGACACCACAGCTATACACTTTGAGATCAAAGCTGTGAAGAACTCATTCTATTGACTGAAGGTTGGCCAATCTGATCCCACTCTTCTCCTTCCTGTTGATGGAATAAACACAGATTATCTTATTTTAATCTGCTCTCTGGCTTTGAAAGAGCAGTAACGTCCATATTGGGATTTTAGAAGGGCATCCTACTGAGCCTTAGACTGATCTGATCCTTCTCCCCCAGTTCCTTTATTTCCCTGTGCCAGTGTCCTTCCTCTCTCGAAGGACAGGAGTGTTGATCTCACTTTGTCCTCAAGTAGACCTTGGATATGTTGATTCCTACTCAGTTCTTTCCCTGTATAGCTGGCAGCAAAGCAGGCCAGCTAAGTGATTGTCAAAGTGAGTCAGTGACTCAGAGAGGTGCAGTGGGGGAAGGAGGGAGGAAGGAGAACTGCACGAGCAGGAAGTACTTAGTTGTCAGGAAGAGAGTCATGTTAGTGTGATGCATAAGAGGGCTTGGAGGTACAGTGGGAGGAGTGGAGGGCTGCTCAGGGATTAGCAGAAATGATGAACACTGGGGACATCAGTGGGTCTTAGTGACATACTGATCACCTTTGAAGATACACGATAGCATAGGAAGAAGTCAGATTTTGCTAGAAACTATAGCTTGAGCTATGTCAGCTGATTCTATTCCTGGCTCCAAGTCTGGCAGAGAATTTAGGAAATGAAAAGGAAAAGAGGAGAGAATGGGCAGTCCACAGCATGACGGGCAGAATCAAGTTGGTTTCTTTTAGAATTTACGAAAACATGTTCATTACTACTCCAAATGAATCTCTTTTCTGTGTAGGAATTTGGAGTGTGAGATTACTGGAAAAATGAGGAGTAGAAATTCAGTCTGTGAGCATCCGACTCCCACCCTGCTCAGTCAGCCTCATGCTGAATTTACTTCTCATTCAGTAACATTGTCCATCTCCCGGGAGTCCCTTAGAGAGTCTCTTGAAATTAATTTCCATTCTTCTCTTTGCCTTAACTTCTTGTAACTTGTAAGCTTATTAGCTGAGCATAAAATTCACATTTATGATTAGCTCCCTAATTTGTCAATTAAATGGCTTCTTACGTCCACTTTGAACTCAATAGCATATAGAAATGTCCACGAAGAAGCAAAGTTTAGAATTGTCCTGCTGACAGAGATGGGGATTTTAAGTGAATGTCTACTTTGTCTAGCAACATACATTTCTATGAGCCATAGGCTAAGAATCCCTAGAAGGCTTTGGGATGTGGACATTTCTTCGGATTTTCAGGAATGGATAACAGGGATGATGAAGTCCAGCTGTGGAGAGGGCTACTCAGATCAAATATCTTTGGGGCTTGCTTCTGAATGGGAACCCTGGTAAATCTCAGATAAACCACAGAGAAGTTGCCTTGGTTGGAGCACTTACCAAGAAGGCTTCTTGACTTACCCATGGTTTCAAGTTCCAGTGCTAATTTACACAGATGCTCTGAAGGAATCATGTTTGGAATTATTCTTTAAAAAGGGACTATATTTTATCTGATGGGAAATTACCTCTATTAAAATCAATTCTTCCTTAATATAATGATCCTAGGATGGGTAACTAATTAAGTTGTTTATTTAAAAGGGATATAAATACAGGCAATTCTATGAAACTAAAGGTAAGAGAAAACCATCAACTGAAACATATTTAGTTTCGTTTCGTTTTACAATTCACAATACTATGTTACAAGTATAACTTTTAGCATAAAAATATGAATAGTAGTTAACTGTATTATTTTATGTATGAGACATCAGAGTAAGAAATTAATGCTGCAAATATAAACAGTTTTTACTCCAAATTCTGTTTCCTATTTCTTTGGTGTTCCAGGCCTTTGTGTGTTTTCTTCTTACCTTGGGAATACTTACCTTGTTGTCCATCAGGTAAACCAGCACTCACCTGTGGAGCTCAGCGCACGCTTCCCTGCCATAGTGGAAGGCTCCTGACCAGGTCCCTCTCTGCAGAAGCTGCCTGGCATTCTTTTGACTCTCAAGGTGTCTCTGCGTGGGTATGCTTCTCATCACATTGTGGAAATGTCTCAAGTGCTAGACCATGCGCTTCACTTAGGCACGTAATGGATTGCATGATTTTATTCACTTTTGTAACCACCTTGTTTGCATCATAGAACCTGGAAACTGATATGGGTTAAATAAGACTTTGTTGGGTAAAAAGCAAATCTTTACATCATGACTATTCTGTCAGCGGAGGAAGTGCACAACAAGATTCCAGTCCATTTTAGCTCATAATCTAGTTAGAGTAGCAAGACAGAAGCATCTGAAAATGCAGGTGAACAATGGAAGCCTGAAAGGGGCAAAAGGCAAAAGGACAATTCCAGGGCCACAGATACCACAGGTTGGAGGTTGGCATTCCTTCTAGGCTGGCACAAGCAGCAAATCCTTGAAGCAGTTTTCCTGAAGTGAAGTTATCTGTCTCTTTCTTTGGGATTATAAAATTAGTTTATATATCTTTCATGACACTCATCACATTCTGTATTGTCATACAGATATTTGTGTCATGTGTCATCTTCTTTTCCTTGCTAGAATAAATTTTATTCATTTAAAAAAAATCTCTTACAGGGGCTGGAGTGGTGGCTCAGTTGTTCCAGCACTTGCCTGGCATGCTAAGGACACGGGTTCGACCCCCAGCACCATGTACACAATGAAGTGTTGGAGCAATGAAAGCCACATGAAAAACTAAATAAAATTGATTCTCTCTCTCTCTCTCTCTCTCTCTCTCTTACTGTCCCTCTCTCTTAAAAACAAACAAACAAACAAACAAAGAAACAAAGAAACAAACTCTTACAGGGCAGAGCTTAGCCCTGTAAGGTTATAGTAAGTGCTCAAATAGGCTCTGTTGCTTAATAAATTCTTGCTCCAGACAGTTAGTTCTACATGAATTCAGGGCAGGAAAGATCATGACCTACTTTTTTGATCACAGAATGCTTAGACAAAGAGAAAAAATTAAGCTGTATTTTGAAATAAAGAGAAAAGAGACTCAGAAGTCATTTTCTAAAGAAAGAGTGGTATGAGCAGAAAGGTTTGGAAGGAAGGCAGCAGAGACAGGTGGAAAGGGAGCCCCAAAGACTCATGAAAGGGAAGAGTGTAGATAACATGGAAGAGAAGGTGAGTCAGTGGTCTAGAATAAATATGCCTTTTCCTACTTCAAGGGGATCACAGCTCTTTGACTTTCCAATTAAGCTCTGAGTTCCTGCTGATGTCACAGTGGCAGCAGACTTCTGCCCACCTTAACTACTAAGTTGTGGTAGATGGAGAAAGACATCAAAAGAAGAGAAAGTGGAAGAAGCGGAGGGGCTGGTAGGGTGAGAAAGAGAGAATAAAAGAGATAAATAAAAATGGAAAAAAATCTGGTATAAAGAATTAAAAGGTCCTGGCAAGTTCTCAGGCAAATCTAGCAGCAGTAAAGACCTGGTTTCTCAGGTTAATTGAAAGTTGATAGAGTTGCTGAACTAGAAAATTTCCAAAATTATGAACATTTTTTTTCTTGTTGGTGAAGATCCAGGGCAGTATTAAGTTCATATGTGTTTCTTTTTTCCCTGTGTAAAGCATTTGCTACATCAGCAAGACTCATTAAAAAGTCTTGCTATGGTGAATTGTTTGAAAAATCTATTGATTTCTACTTTGATGTTTTTACAGAGAACAAAAGGTTCTCAGTGCCTCACATTCCTTGATTATCTTACATCAGCGTAGTGTGAGATGACAGAGTTCAACACCATGACTGGGACTGGATTAGACACGGGCAGGCAAATTCATTGGCCATAAAACAGTAGTAGGGGTTTTTCTGTAGGTAAAATGGTAATTGTATCCATCACAGAGGGGAGAAAGTGATTGTACACAGGGGTCAGGAGAGCAATCTGCCAGCCAGAAGCCTCATGGCATCATTGGGAAGCAGATTCATTTTAAATGTGTTTCCCCTTCTTTGAAGCCGGAAGTTATTGGTACTGCCGGAGGCCTGTTATGACCATGTGAGGATCAAACGGCGACCAGGGGTGGGAAATCCTTTGTTCCTGGCTCTCCCATAATAGTTTTTTCCTTTTCTTTGACTAGGAGAAGCAAATCAAATAGGATTATAATAATGGAACAGAAATGTTTTATATAAAAAGTTCAAAAAAAGAAATCCAAACAAATTCCCATGTCTTTCATTTACTGAATACTATTTTATTACTGAGCCCAAATGGAAAATATGTTGGTAGCAAGAGGGTTCTAAAGCAACTACCCTTTCTCAAGTTATGACTGATTTACAAGCACATGTAATGGTCCTTTTAACCACAGTAAATAAGTAAAGCAAATGTTTTTTTTTCTAATTCAAACCCCTTAAAAATACAGACTTCAAAGACTAGCCTCTCCTCAAATTACTTTACTACAACTTCAATTTGTTTCAACTGTTGCAAAACTGCAAACCATATGCCCTAAAATGAAAATAAATGTGCACAGAAGTGACACCTTCAGGGTACAATAAAGTGCAATATAGGGCAAAAAGAACAATGCAGTCATTTAAGAAATAGAAGCACAACAGTAAAGTAATAAACTAATGTGATTAGAGTTGTTTTCTGGGCACCATTGTTTTAAAGAGGAACCGTCTGGCAGTTAAATCACAACACCTTGGTCACAGGGCACCCTGCTGACGTGGAATTGGAGCATGAGATCCTTTCCCAGCAACTCCCTGGGTCTGGTTGGCTATGAGGGCTGCTTTGAGTGGGACAGGAAGTCCAAGTGATTACGTGAAGGTGTGAGGCTTGTTTCTGGAATAATGGACAGTGTTTGTAGAGATTCGACATAATGCATGTGAGACTGCAAGGTTCCAAGCTGGGAAAGACAAATGGTCTCATCGTGGCATTTCAGTGTTGCCACGTGAGGTCTGACTTGGTTGTTTCTAAGCAAAGGAGAAATCTGGACGTGCTGTGGGTGTGGGTGGGCTTCCTTCAGGGTGAGCATTCAGCAATGTGCTTTGGTGAAAATCCTGGAGAGCATTTAGATGTTTCTTGAAAGTGTTTCCAGAAAGCAGGTTTGTAAGGAAGACAAAGGAGTAATTGCAGCAGTTTACCCTTTCAATTAAAATTTGCCTGGATGGCTGACTGCTAGTTTCTATCTTCTTCAGTAATTTAAGAAGAAAGTGAAGAATGGGTGAATTTTTAGATGGATTAAGTCAATACAGTGACAGTCAATGAGGAGTTACAGGCAGGGTTCTGGGATAGCTGATGAGTAAAATTCATCTGGGGAAATTATCAGCAAGAGGCCTTGTCCTTTCCCAGTTTTGGACAGAAGACACTTGCTAACGGGGCATAGTTGTGCTTCAATTGTGCCATGTGATGAAATATAAGTTAAATTAATTCGCAACCTTGAACATGAGACATTTCACATACAAATCTGCATTGTTTTATTATTTTGGAACACAGGAAGATAGAACAACATGGGACGCTTATTGCAGCTGAAGCTTAATAATAGCTGCCCCTCAAGATGAGGTAAGTGTTTTCTCCTGTTCCTTGCATGGCTGTCACACCTGAGTTTGGGAGCCCTATCCTAAGACTTTTATCTCTTCCTCTAGGAAAAACAACCCCAATATTTATCAGTTCCGGTCTTGTTCTAACTACGTTACATTATTAGCTATTTGGGTCTCGAGACAATGTGAGGTGGGAACTACAGGGAACTTCAAAGGAAGTAAAGTCACTTTCCTGAGCTCATAGATCCAGGGTCGGAGCTTTGAGTGCTCCAAGGGGAGGCAACTCCAGGATCATCCTGTGGGAAACTGGGCTTTGCTAAGTGCTCTTCTGGTCAGTCCTAATTTCACAGTAGGTCTTTACTGTAACCCCTCAATCCTATACTTACTTGATAATTTAGGTCATAAAGTCATAAAATGCTGCAGATATGCCCTGTGTACCCACCCTAGGTTGATGGGTCAAAAAAAAATTGACTAAGTCTACGAATAAGCATTTCTTGGAAAATATTGTGTAGGACATGTTCAATTGTTGTTGTTGTTTTTTTTTTCCCCTAAACCCTATGCCATTTTAGTATTAGTAACACCTGGCCAAAACGAATAGCTGCAATAGAACTGAAATGTAAAAATAAGCAAAAAAAAAGGCAGTTTATGGATCCCAGGGTAAGTAGGCGTTTAGGTGTGGGCTAGAGTGCTGCATTTTAGGCTTGATGCTGTGGTTGAAGGATTAACTGTGTTTATAGGCTATATAATACATTGTGAAAAAGATAAAAATTCAGAGAGAATACTCCCTCTAGGAGATGTGTATGCATGCACGTATGTGTGTGCCTGTGTGTGTGAGTGTGAGTTGGTCCCCTCCTTAGGACAGACAAGGACAAATGGGAGGATAGGAGGAACAGGTTTGGCTGAGCTTTCCCTGGGGAGAAGACAACTCAGTTTAGGAGCCAAGTCTTAAGGCAGGGAATAAACTCTTGGGCTTGGAGGGGCCAGAGTTGATAGAAGTGAGTGCCGCAGGCAGGGTGACTTGGAGGTGAACTGGAGAGTAGGTGAGGGACTGAGGTGGGCAGACCATGCTACTGCTCAGCTCCAGCCTCATGATGCAACACCCAAAAGCAGATTCTTGCTGCCCAAGAGAAGCTAGGAGCTTTTGCATGAATCTCCTGATTTTAGATAATTGATAATTTGTTAATTCTTTAGGCATTCAAAAGTCAAATAAATTCATGCTGTTAATTCTTACTTTTGACCACCAGTGAGAGAACTCTGCTTGATATCCTAGTCTTGGACTGGTCTCAGTCAATAATATGGAAGCAGGAAGGAAAACCTCCCCATGTGTGAGGACTAGCACTGGGAGTCAGTGGCTGGCCCTGTGCTTGCTTCCCTCCTGAGCAGCTGCCAGAGAGGAGGCAGTGGACTGGGAATGGAATAGAGGGAGTTTGGGGCCCACACCATGAAAATCGCAGAAATCCGTGAAGATCAGAGAATTGAGATTTTACGGGCTTGGGTTTTACCTTGTAGCCATTATTGCATATATTGGGCATTATTGTTTTGAATTGTGTTCCCCCAAATTTGTGCCTAAGTCTTATTCCCTGAAACCCATAAATGTGACCCTTTTGGTCTTTGCAGATGTAATTAAATGAAAGATACCAAGATGAGATCATCTTGGATTAACTGGTGGGATTAACTGGATGCCATTTCAATGACTAGGCATCTTATAAGAGAAAGGAGAAGATTTGAGACTTATGGACCCTGAGGAGAAGCCTAAGGGAGAAGGCAAGGTGAAGACGGAGGCAGAGAAGACAGTGATGTGTCTACAAGCCTTTCAACACTGAAGTTTGAAGCTAGAGAAGAGGCATGGGACTGGTCCTCCATCGCAGCCTCCAAAAGGCATAACCCTGCCATCACCTTGACTTTGTACTTCTGACCTCTAGATCTCTGAGAGAGTAACTTTCTATCCTCTGCCACCAAATTTGTGATAACTTGCTATGGAAACCTTTGGAAACAGATACCGTGGGCATAACATTTCATTGGAAAACCACAGGAATAGATGCGGAAGGAGAACTGTAAGGTTCTCTCTGGTAGCTACTCAGGAGGGGAGCAAGCACAAGGTCAGAGACCCTTTTAGAATCACTAGGACCCCAAATGGGAGGAGAGGAGAGGTCTGATCATGAAATAGAGCAGAAGGAGCATCCTTGGGGAACATTATATCTAGGAGAGAGAAGTGTCAGGATGTGGTGATTATTATGGGATGAGTGGCATTGAAAGTGGGAGATGGAGAGAGAAAGAAGCTAGGGATTAGTTAAGTTGAGGTCACCAGAAGGTCAACAATGGCCATGGCAACTAGTGAAATGGAAATTCCAGGAGAAGTGGTAGGTTCAGGTGGAAATATGGTAAGGCCAGTTATGGAAAAGTTCAGCTTGAAGTGCCTGTGGGTCCTATGGGGTAGAGACAAGCTTGTGACCCAGGAAAGGGTAATGACAGCCCTGTCTGGGACCTTTGTATGCGTTAACATGATAGAGGAGATCCGTGCTGTAGAATGTTGTTTAGCTGAAAATGCGGAGCTGCAGTTGGGTCTGGGTTGCAACTCAAGAGATGCTGTTGGAGATGGCAGCTGATGCAGAGGAGATGGAGAGATGGCAGTTAGGTTCCTGATGGCTTTGAAACATGGGCTCACCTTTACCCTCAAACCAGTGTGAGGTGGCATTTTTTTTCTCTTACAACTAAAAAGGGTGTCGATTAATGCATCAGTAATATGTTCCTTTCTGTTAGCTGCTGGCGCCTGGAGTGGATTTCTTCAGTGGCAACCATGCCGGACATCAGCACACTCAGGATTATGCATTAAAGAGAAAAACATCAAACCAAGCTTTCAGGGCCATAAAGTGAGGGAGGCCAGCATCTCTTGCAGAGAGAAGGAAAACTGTCACAGCAGAGGCAGATCAAATGCTATATATTTTTCCTTTTTTCTTGCTCAGTTTGGCAATATTTCTCTTGACAGATAGGTATAAAATGATCCTTTTCAAGGATACAGTTACTAATTGGTCTGCCTGGGAAAAAGTGTATCAAGTACCTCTACAACTTCATTACTGTCATACGCTCCTTTTGCTTGATGGCAAAAACAACCAGTTGGAAATGTGTGGGTGCATATTTTAAAGTTCTCACCAAAAAGTTTGAGGCTTATATGTATTTAATTATGCTTCAAGTTGTTTCTTCCAGAAATGGCTAATTGATGTTAATTTTTTCCTATGCTGATATAGTCTCCCAGGGACTGAGTTGAGATGTGCTTTAGCTTCCTTGTGCCGTGTAGTGTATACGAGTAAGCACCAAGAGCATGATGCCAATGACACGTTTTCCTCCTAGCAGTACAATGGAAATGGTGAGATTAAGGTGTCACTGCCTTTGTAGGCTTTTGAAACTAAGCCTTTCTTATTGTCAGAATTCTACAGAAAAATTCCACGATTGCTATATAATTGCTGCTTAGATATATGTACATATAATTAATAATAACATTCCCCATTAAATTAGTTTACTTTGATTAAAAATAAAAAGCCTTTAGAATTGGAGACATAAGACAGGATTTAAATTTGTTAACCAAAATGGAAGATATAAAAGTTAAAGTGATACTATTCATTCATTCTACCATTCATTCATTGACTCGTCCTATATTTATCAGCCTTGAATGACCTAGGTAAATAGATATGTAAGGAACACAGAAGCTGCAGGTGGGGTTAGCAGAACTGTGCTCTGGTTTTTACAGTTTTAATGGTCCTTCTTGAAGAAAGAAAAGGCCAGCACCACAATCCTGGAGGTCATGGAATTGTAGAATTGTATTATGAAGTTGGAAAAACTCAGATCCCAACTAATCATTTATTCCCATAATTTTATTCTTTTTTTAAAAGTTATATTCAATAAACATGGTCTTATGATTAGGAGGGGTTCATCGACAAACAATCAAGAACAAAAGTGTAATGACAGAACAAGCCAATACTGGTGCCAGACCATGGCTTTCCCTCTTGGGTTTCCCATGGTTCCATGTTTCCCCCTACTTAAGCCCCAAGTTAATTGGACTTCTCCTGGAAGTCGGAAGTTCCCCTCAGATTAGATTCCCCCATACTACCTCCCTCTGGTCTCCTTGATGTCCTTCCTATTCCCTTCCCCCCTCTCTGTCCCACTCCCTATGTCCCCCAGGAACCTAGGCAAGGTTCCCCATGATCGTGTAAAAATTCATACATGTTGAGGTATCACAATTTTATTCTTAAAGATCCTGGGCCTTTGCGAGGTTGAGTTGCATATTACATCACAGTAGAAGAGTCTACTCTAAGTCTGCTGAAAATGTCTGCAGAGAATTAGGACATTAATATGTCAGCTCATATTGGGTTATCATTTATGATAGAAACTACACAGCATATAATGATGACATTAAAGACACTGGCTTGGAGGGAATCATGAAGTGGTGGCAAGGTGGATACATCAACCACATTTCCATCGTTTCAGGACAAGAGTTCAATAAGAAGTATACAGTCGGATCTGATAGGAATTCATAGGGAAAGTGGCGTTTGAAGTAGATCTTGGAAATTGAGTAAAAGCCTGCCATGGGGACAAAACAGAGTTCTTCCCTGTGGATGAGGAGTGATTGCCCAGAGATGCAAAAAGAAGCACTGTCATGGAGCTGAGATAGGAAACAGAGATCAGGGAGTGAGAATGGGAGGATTAGACAACTTTGTATTCAACACTTTCACTTTGTCCTGAAGGCAATGGGAGTCCAGGGAAGGATTATACTCAGAGACCTAATTGGATATGTGATTTAGAAATATCACATAATGGTATGCACAGAGCATGGATGGTGGGGAGTGGAGATGAGGAATAAGAAGGCTAATTGGGAGCATATCCAATGGCCCATTTAATGCATGGCAAAAGTCTCGATAACAGCAGTGGCCTGGGAATGATGGAAGGTGGGGTATAAAATAATATGAGGGGTATAAAATAATTTAGACAGAGAAGTGGAACAGCACACAGTGACTAACTGAATGAAGGGGTGTTGGTGGGATACAGCAGGAGCATAAGCCATGCTGAGTTTTGTAGCTTGAGAAATTAAAGGTCTGATGGAAACATTTCTCAGCAAGAGGGATAGATAGGGAAGCAGTCTTGAAACCGTGTAATTCCTAGAGGTTTTGAAGGAAGTATGTACATGGGATGGTGTCTTCCCATGGCTCCCAAGAACAAGCGTCTGGGAAGGAGCTGCCACTTTTTAAGCACAGAGTTCAGGCTCTCAGCTAATTTGAGAGTTTAAATAGCTACTAACTTTTTTTTCATATTCATTTTTTTTTTATTTTAAGAAAATCATTAAGCTCAGTCTTCTATAAACTGAACTCGTAAGAACTCACTTCCACTTTGTGTGTGGATGAGACCTTACAGAATTGCAGACTTCCTTGGCCAAATGAAACAAACACCAGACTTGAAGGCAACTGTGTTTTAGCAAATTTATTACATGACATGTTGAAAGCAGAGTTCAATGTGGCTAGAGTGGATAGAACATTTAGCTTCTATTTAATGTATAAAGCACCTTAGATGTTTCCAATTGCTTATTCTTGCTTTATTAAATAAAAATGATGAAAACCAGCATTTAAATCTATCTCCCCTAATCTTTGTTCAACAAGCAGATGAGATTCTCCTTTGTAAAGCTCATGTACACACTAGAGATAAATGTATATAACGCATTAGATTCACTAAATTGGTAAAAGCTCCACTCTCCTGCTGTCAAAGCATCTTACAGAATTTCAAATAAACAATATTTCATCTGAGATGAAATCCTTATTACTGTTTGACATTTGGATATGAAACTAGAATGGAAATCTGAATATAAAGGCAAGTAAAAATGAAACAAGTTAAGTCGAATGTGTTGACACCATTTAGTGTGAACACTTGCTTGGCAGGCTCAGAGATGCTTGTCTACTGGCTTGATTTATCATGATAAGGGGCACCAGAGATGAATGGGAGAAACTTTATAAGATTTTTTCTGTGTGTGGGGGAGTGGGAGGATAAAATTCTTAAAGTAGTTCACACTCCAGTTTCAACAGCAGAATTCTTTAAACAAGTATTCTAGGGGATGGGGTGGGGGAAGGGCTTAGGAAGAACACCTAGGAGACTGGAGGGTAGGAATATGGGGGAATCATCTCAGAAGGAGATCTCTGCCCTCCGCGAGATATGCATTTAACTCAGGGGTTCTTCTGGGGGAAACAGCAACAGGGGGAACCCAAGTTGGGCATCCATGACATGGCATTAGCCCTGGATAACTAAGTATATATAC